>MRZZ01001687.1:0-10525 GCA_002025285.1 Acanthamoeba comandoni | reverse complement strand
GAGAGAGAGAGAGAGAGAGAAACAATGCTTACTAGAGGATAGGCAAGGAGATCACAAAAGGCATCATTCGCAAAGATGAACAACGGTGGATGGCGGGAGGCGATTTCCCAGGTCTGATTGATGGCCAACTCTGGTTTGACCGCGACGAGTGCAGCAAATGGCTTGCTTGTGTCAGCTAAGATGAAGTTGTTTGCAGGGTTGGCTATATCATATCCAGAAAGAAAAGGAAGCCTGCGTAAGATATCAATGTTCGAATCGTTTCCTCGAGGAATGGACAGTGGCAATTGAGATGGAGTGGCTTGTTTCGGCGAGGTTCGATTCAATCTTTCCAGCAGGTACTTGTTGAGCCTATCTTGTTCTTGTAGATTCTGCTGCAAGCTATGAAGTTGCTGTTCAGCGCGCTGTTGTTCGAGTTTCATGGTGGTGATGTGTTTCATGAGAGCATCGCGCTCCAACTGTGCTCTGTTTGTAATCTCTGTCAGTTCTTGTATCTCCTTTCTCATGCCTTTCAAATCTCTAACCTCGTTGACCAACAGGGTCAGCACAGTATCAGACATCGTTGCATGGTTCAAATCTTCTTGTAAATTGCCCTCTGTTGGAAAGTGATGGCTTTGCTCAGGAGAAGAGCTCCTCATTGGCAAAGCGTCAATGTATGGCAAGAGTTGCGGAGGTAGCTCAGCAGAGTCTGGTCTTTGGTGAAGTTGGACTGAAGAAGAGGTTGTTGGGGCGATGGGGGTAGAGTTATAAAGGGCCTGAGTCTGCAGCCGTGCAAACAAAGTCCCTGCACGGCCACGGACAGCAAAGAAGTTGAGTGATATTTGGGAAAAGGGAAATGAAGGGGACGACCAAGTGAAGAGAACCTTTTACAGTTGGCTTTAGCTTTTTGGGCTGTGCGACCTTTGTGACAAAGGATACTTTATGATGCTGTTGGTCTATCTTCCTGGGGCGTCCTCTCTTTCTGCGTGCAACAACAGGGGCGCTCCTGCACTCGTTGGCATAACCAAGTTCGACACACCTGGAGCATGGCCGGTGGTTGTTACATGCTGCGTGTGCTTGTTGGCATGCCTTGCACGCCTCAAAAGAGCCCACCAAAAGGGAAGGTGTTGAAGAAGGCACCATCCATTCAAGCAGTGTGTCTTCCTTTTTGGGGCAACTTGCTTTCGCACACACTGGAAAAAAGATGAGAATCCAGCCCCCCCCCATCACCTGATTGATTGATTCGGAAATTTATTCATTATTGCGGCGTTAAGGCAATTTTTCGGCGTTTTAAATTTTCCTTTAAAAGGTAGTAATCGACCACTCTGGAGCGAGTTTTGATTGTTCGGATAATTGTGACTGTTTAAACATTGATTTATCATTGGGCCAGTAAAATCTGTTCTGTACAAATAAATAGGGGGTTTTAAAAACAAACGCACCACAAACCTGTGCACACCTGTTGCGGTTTTCTAAACTATATTGTTAGCTGTGGTCCCATGTCCTTGTATAGTCGAACTCCTTAATGAGCCAAGGCATATCAGCACTGGTGGTGGTGGTGGTGGCATTCCCCTGGTCTGGTGTCAAAAAATGGGCACCGCATCCATCCCAGACATCTCTGTCCCACGCGAAAGAATCAACGGCAGGATGCGAAGGCAGCACGCCACTCGTACTCAGCGTACAAAGGGTTCCTGTGCCCAAGTCCTGGTTGATATGGTCATGTGGTGCTGTGGTCGTGGGTTCTGCAGAATAATGTGCAGATATTTCTTTCTTGCCACGCGATCTCAAAATAATCTCAATGTCATCCACGGAAACCATATCGTCGTGCTCCAGGTCTGGCTCATGGTCGTTCATCAAGCTATCAACACAGAGGATTATCCATTTGAGATGGCGGGCTCTGTCGTAAAAGAATTGTCCGCGTAGCATTGTACGCACGATGGAGCCTTCTCTGTCTATAAACCTGGTTGTGAAACGCATAACAGTGCTCATAGGAACGTTTGTTTGTTGTGTCAACTGAGAAAAACATTCTCTTGTAACTTTGTCAACAGGTATTTCAATTTTTACGTATGGGCATCCAACTATCTCGTTCTAAAGGAAGCATAACAATTAGGTGAGCAAAGAGCCTTCATCCAGTCCATTGCATGAAGAGATGAGAAATGAAGTGAGACATATATCTTGCAAAGTTCGGCGCTTACCAGAGAGTATTTGATCAGGCCACAAAATGCTTCATTTGCAAACGCAATGATAGGCAGGTTGTCGCCAGCCCTCAACGATGAAGGAAGTGAATAGAATGCACAGATGGGCTTGCGCAGGTCGTCAACCACAAACGGCAGCGCGTGGTTCGTTATAGGGTACTCTGACAGAAAGGGGAAATAGTTGAGCACATCCAATCGCGTAGTGGAATCTGGGAATGGAGCGAGCAATGCTGGCCCTGGCGTCCAAGCCGGACGTGGTCTGGTGGTCTGCTGTTGGTGATGTCGAGTGGGCTCTTCCTTCCTCTTGGCCATAGATGTTAGAAGTTCTTTCATGTGCTGCTGGTTCTTGGATTGATGCTCGATGTCTTTTCGTAGGGCAGCTATCTCGAGCCGCATGTTTTGTTGCTCTGCAACCATCTGCTTTGTTAACTGTCGGAAATCTCTCATTTCGTCAAGGATGAGTGCAAGAGCAGAAGCCATAATGCTATCCTGGCCGCCTCTCTCATTAATGCTTTGTGTAGTTGCTGTTGATTGGACAGGAGTTGGAGGAGGTTGTGGGGATGAATTAACTCGGGGGGCTGGCTGTGTGGATGATGGGCTTGATGAATTTGGCGACATCGAAGAGCATGGAGAAGATTGTTCTTCATTGCGTTCTGGTGGAGCTTTTTTTAGCCAACATTAAGGAGAGGGGTAAGAAAGAAGAATATTCACTTTGGGATTCCCATGGGGAGGGCATAGCACAACGCTCACCTTCTTCACCAACCTTGGCGCGCTTCGGTTCAGGAGGTTGCTGTCTGTAAGTGTGGAAGAAAATCTCAAAATCTTTTTCAAATCTTCGGGGGCGGCCTCTTTTCTTGAGCGTCACATCCACGCATTCGTCTGGCTTGCCTAGGCCCAGACATCTTCCGCATGGTCGCTGGTTGTCGCAAGCTGTGTGCGCAGAGCGGCACAATGTGCATGCACGGAGAGCACGATGCATCAAGACTTCCCTCCCGCTGTGCAAAGTTCACAACAGAATTCTTGTAAAGTTGAAGGAGAGAACAAAAAAAAAAAAATAAGACAAAAAGAATTCCACTTCGCTTCCCAATGACGTTACATTGACAAAACTTTTGTTATTTTTTATAATAATTAGTTCTTTGTACACAATAAATGCCCAAGAAAATGTTGCACAAGGATGCATACACACATCAACCTCAAGCCATCGCACTTACATTCCCTCCGGACCCTCTGACACTGTAAGCAGCGGCCACTGGAAATTGGGAGTGCCCAAGTCAGGCAAAAAGGAGGTGGGAGAGCTGCTGTCGGCAGCAGACAGCAGGCCATCACTGTTCCATCCGCTATCCTCACTGCTGCCATCGCCTTCGGCGTCCGAAATTCCTCTGAGCAATACTTCAAGGTCTGCCAGATGATCATCATCCATGCCCAACTGAGGAGAAGGAGCAAGAGGAAGAGGAGAAAGTTGCTCAGCAAAAGTGGCGGTGGTGGTATCGTTTAGCTGCACGAAGCTGCAGCTCGGGCTATTATTTGTAGCCCAATTCTCAAGGAGAGGGGTTGGCTTTTCATTCAAGAAGTAGTCTATTGATGAGAGTGCCCATTTGGATTTGCCGCCTGAGTAGAAGAATTGCAAGGATGCACAGATGGGCAGAAGGCCACCGCCTTTTGGCTTCAAGCAGAATCGCAAGTGAAGGACGTCGCTCACGGTGCTTTCTGTTCGTTGCACCCCATATTGCTTGCATTCTTGCAAACTTTCATCATCGGTGGTGATGATGTGTTTCACTGAGCCACCCACCACCTCATTCTTTGAGAGAAAAGAAGAAGAAGAAGAAAACGTTGAGCCAATCATGATGACAATGCAGAGCCCTTGATTATCTCTTAAAAAAGAGATGGCGGGAGGGCACATACAACGCTATAGCCAATCAATTTGCAGAAGGCATCATTTATATAGACAACAATAGGAGGAGGAACAGTCAGCTCGTAGGGGTCGGGCATGATCTTCATGAAGGCAAGGAAAGGTGCGGCCGCATCTCGAACAGCAAAAGGCACACTAAGGTCTGCAAGGGTTGGATAGTCTGCTAGGAATGGAACACAGCGGAGAACTTGGCGCCGCATTTGCAACTCATGCGCGCGCCCAGATAGCATTACTGAGCTTATGAGTTTTTCTTCCATGCGATTGATTTTGATGTGAACTTGATTCTGATATCGCTCTTGCTCGAGCTGTTTTGCTTTGAGCATCGCAATGTCTTTAATAACCATTCTTTGCTCTTGTTGCAGCTGCCGCGTTACGAGTTTGAATTCCTTCACTTCGTCGAGGAGCATGTTAAGCACCGACATGAGCATAGGATTATTTGTGGTTTTGCTGACTGCGCCAACATTGTTGACATGGTTGCTGCTTTGCGTGTTGGTGGGACTGGGCGTAATGATTCGGGGTGATTGGGATACATAGGTTTGGGGTGATGCTGTGGAAATGGGTGGCATAAGCAAGAGAGCACAGCACCTTAAAAAGATATAGAGCCTGTTGGGGAAGGGAGCAGCAGGTATTTACCTATTCTTGTCCTTTTCTCGTACACCATAGATGTCGCAGTGAAGGGCATGGGTGATGGTTGATGCTCGTCTGGCCGCCCCCTCTTCTTTTGGATGGAAGACACAGATGAGCACAGATGTCCAAGGCCCAGCCCCAAGCAGCGAGTGCAAGGAGCCCCACCATCACATGCACTTCGGCTCAACGAACACAAAGAACAACCATTTTCATCCATTCTCTATTTATGCCTTGAGTGGATAAAAAAGAAAACAGTTCTCCACTCAAGCCCACAGTAAGACCATGGCGCCGCAACCTTCATTCTCTTCGGCGAGTTTTCCTTTTTTCTGCATTTCCTGGAAAAATAATGAGACGACAGAGTTACAAAACGCCGATAACCGAATGCCACGCGGAACAATGTAACATTCTAGAAACATCTGTACAAACACAGACAGTAGCGGATGTTTCTTGAAAAAATTCAATTTGTAGTTTATTTAAAAATGTTAAGTTTTAAGTTTAACTACATTACATTTTTCCAATAAAATTAATGAGAATTTATACAAGTTCGTAATAAGCCTCGATTTTACTGGGATCAAAGGCTACTGCACCTTTTTGTGGGACCAAAAACACAAAAAATGCAAATGATGCACAAGCACAGGGCTATAACACTTGAGCGTTTGGAGAAGTTTGTGTCGCCGGACTACTGGACAGACATCAACCTGCGCAGCCAGCTCTACTTGTCCCATGCCCAAGTGCCTGCAGTGCTTTCTGTCTGGTCTCCTGAGGGGCTGCAGCGCCCCACTTTCCACCAAGCATTAGGTAGATATTGACACAACCTTCTTGTTCCAATGCGCCATGTTAATTGAGTCAAGACAAGTTTGGGAGGATGAAGCTGCATTCTCTAAATTTTATGTTTCTCCAAAAGCTGGGGAATACAAGCCCACAAAGGTGGGAGAGTCGTTTGGACCTTCTTGGGCGACTCATTGGTTTAAAGTCGAGGTACTACACCTAATGCACTTTCAGCTTCACTATCTTGGATATTGCACTTCTTACTGTTAACTCTCAAAGATTACCATTCCCAACGAGTGGGAAGGCAAGGAAGTTCATTTCATCTGGGACAGTGATAGCGAAGCTCTCATTTGGGAAAATGAGCAGCCAGTGCAGGGTCTTACTGGCGGGGAAGGTAAAGACACCCCTTGCTGACACTATTTGAATTTCTTCAAGCACTTGTTGAAAAATTGTTGTTGTTGTTTAATCCTTAAGGAGTTGATAGGCGTGCAGAATACATACTGACCCGTCGGTTTGATCCCAAATCTGAAGCTGGCAGTCGAAGCTTCTTCGTAGAGATGGCCTGCAACGGAATGTTTGGTAAGATGGTAAACTAGTTTGTGAGGAAGCAGTGTAGTGTAACGCTGAAGCGTATTTTTTGAACAATCATATAGGTGCAGCCACAGGAGGCATGATTGCACCGCCTGTAGCTGACAGACGTTTCACTCTCAAGAGGGCTCACATCGTGATATTTAACAGATATGTCTGGGATTTGTTGTGGGACTTTGTTGTAATTGCAGATATAGCTAAGGTATTAAACATATAGAAGGAACATGCCAATATATAAGAGTTTATTTATGTTAATGTTAAACAAACAGAATTTGTCTCCTGAAGACCCTCGGTCAGGCCAAGCATTGTGGATCGCCAACCAAATGGTGATTGACTTATCTTTACTCGATTATGTACAACTCCTGTTCACCGTTTCTATTACTCAATTAATGAAATTAGGTCAACGCATGCTTCCCAGACGATCAGAGTACTTACGAGAAGGCTCGCGCGATAGCTTCACAATTCTTTGCGTCTAAGAATGGAAACGCAGTTCATCATGTGTCTGCAATAGGCCATTGTCATATTGATACTGGTTTTTCGTCTTTTTCCTATGTTTCTTCCTGTTCCCTGTCTTAGATCTGGATCTTCCACTTTCAACAGCATGGCTTTGGCCCTATGCAGAGACTAAGAGAAAATGTGCACGAAGCTGGGCCACGGCATTACATTACATGCAGATGCCAGAATACTCAAATTTCAAGTTCATTGCCTCACAAGTATACAATCACAAACGGGTTTCCTACTCTTCTTATTTTATCCGATGCTGATTCTTGATTTCATCACTCTACAATGTCAGGCCCAACAGCACGCCTGGGTTAAGGAAGAGTATCCTTTGCTCTTTGAGAGAATTAAAGAAAAAGTCAAAGAAGGCCGCTTTATTCCAACAGGAGGATCATGGGTAGAAATGGTAAGAAAGTTCAGAATGACAAAGCCATTGTACTTTTCTTTTTTTCCTGGTCTTCCTCCTTTTCCTTTAGATAACATCTGACACAGTGAAAAATTTCCCAGGATTGTAATATACCTTCAGGAGAATCGTTTGTAAGGCATTTCCTCTATGGACAGCGCTTTTTCAAGCATGAGTACGGTACCTACTGCATTGAATTTTGGTTACCTGATACATTTGGCTATTCTCCACAGGTAGAAATGTACTCTCTTATGATAGAACAGAAGCTTTTTTTTCCTTATACAACACTAATTTTATTTCGGCCTGTAGCTTCCGCAGTTTATCAAGTCTGCCAGAATGCAGTTTTTTGTAACCCAGAAACTTTCCTGGAACCTCATAAACAAGTATAACCACTTCACCCACAACATAGAAAAGATATACTGAGTATTCTTGTTTTTTTATGATAGGTTTCCTCACAGTACATTCATGTGGGAGGGGTTAGATGGCAGTAAAGTATTAACCCACTTTCCCCCAGCAGACACCTACAATGCACATTGTACTGCTGAAGAACTCATTAAATCTGTCAAGAATTTCAAAGTAGTCGCATCCTTTCTCAATAATACTACTATTCTATTTATTAACATGTTTCATCTCTGCGTTTTATGGATGAATAGGATAGCGATAGGAGCAGTGCATCTCTTTATGTTTTTGGTAACCTCCATGTCCTTTATTTGTTATTTATCTACCTTAACTGTTTCTTGACCAATTTAATTCTGTTAACGGCCTGGTACCGATGCTTATTCATTGCTTGCAGGACACGGCGATGGCGGTGGCGGACCTCAAATGGAAATGCTTGAGAGGATTAATCGCATGCATGATGTTGATGGACTCCCTAAAGTTACCCTGGAGTCTGCCTCGTGTTTCTTTGAAAGAGCGAAACAAGACCAACACAAGTTAGAAACATGGACAGGTGAATTGGTATATTCCCTAACTTGGGGTGGAATGAAGAATAGGCCATAATTTTCATTTACACTATTATTAGTTCTTTGAACTGCACAATGGAACGTATACCACCCAGGCTGCCACTAAAGCTAGTAACCGTACTTGTGAGTTTTTGCTGCACGAGGTAACACTTCTCATGACTCTTCCCTACTTTGTTGTTTGTTAAAATATGGAAAGGTGGAATTGTTGCATAGTATATTGGCAGTGTCCACAGGACAATGGTCGATTTATCCCTCAAATACGATTGAGAGATTATGGAAGCTTGTGCTGTTGTAAGTACTCCTGTTCTTGTGAGCACTTGTTGAGTGTATTGACTTTTACAATCATCTGACTTTGTGCTTCCCTGCAGGAACCAATTTCATGATGTTCTTCCAGGTAAGCTTATCAATTACCAGAACAACAGAACAACGCATCATACCTTCTTCTCGGCTTTAAAGGGACAGAAAAACCAAGTATTTTTCAAACTTAGGTACCTCAATTGGGCTTGTTTATGATGACGCAAGAGTGTATTATGATGAAGTGAAAGCGGTTTCAAGAGAGCTACGGGCTAGGGCCACAGCCCAAATACACAAGCTCTTGATTGACGAAAATACGCTCACTCCGACCAAAGGTACCTTTTTGTTTACAACTGCTCTGCTTTCGCTGAACTCAAGCATAATGGACATTTTTTGTTAGGCGTGCTTGCATACAATACAGTTGATGCACCACGCTTGGAGGTTGTTGAAATTCCAGCAGATTGTTTTGTAAAAATAGACCCGTATTTGCCAATCCAAACCTCACATAATGGAAATAGCTTAGGTAGCCAGGTGGCCCATCAATTGGGCGCTTCTTTATTGATTATTATCTGATTATGTTCAATAACAATTTTTTTTTGCAGTTGTTATCCGTGCTCCTTCATTAGGCTACAGATTTAACCATGTGACTAATGAAGTTGAGACTAATGCACAAACAGTCACATTAAGCGAAGAACAGGGAACTTGTAATTTTCTCCTCTCTATTGGCACACACGCACAAGTGATTAATTACATTGTCTTACAGTTGTGATGGAAAATGACTATGTACGGGTCAAAATCAACAAGAGAGGAGAGATGGCAAGCCTTTGGGATAAAAGAGCAAGTCGAGAAGTTATTGATGCATCAACTCGGGCTGCTAATCACTTTGTTATTTATGACGATGTGCCATTCTACTGGTGGGTTTTCATCCTCGGCTCAAGCAGACTCATTTGTTGCATGAGATGTTTACTTGCGTTGTTCTTAGGGACGCGTGGGATACGATGATCTATTCTTACGAGAAGTCTCACCCTACCTATTTGAGCACAGAAATCTCGGTATTGATTCAATATTGATATCCTATGATAGACCTTTTCTCAGTTTCTGTCTCACATACACATACAATCAGGTCTTGGAGAATGGTCCGCTAAGGGTTATGGTTGATGTTAAGATACAGTTAAGCCAAAAATCTCAACTCTGTCAGCGCATTTCTTTGACTTCAATCTCTCCCAGGTAAATACGTGATCATTGTCTCCAGCATACTTCCTGATTCTTTGTGCTCATTCTTGCCATTTCACATTTACCACTCAAACAATACAAGGGTGGACTTTGAAACATGTGTAGAGTGGCACGAAAACAGGCGCTTCCTTAAGGTGAGCTGCAAAGGGGAGGGCAAATACACTACAATTATTATGCTCATATGTTATATTGTATTAGGTGGAGTTCCCTCTAAGGATTCGTTCCTCATTTGCTACTTATGAGGTTGCTTTCGGCCATTTGCAGCGACCAACCCATTCAAATACAACTTGGGATATGGGTATATTTTTAATTATACACATACTGTGTTGTTGTTTTTTTTGTTCTATTCTTAACTCAACGTTATGGGCAACTTGCTCTCCCCTTCAGCAAAATTCGAAGTTTGCGGCCACAAATGGGCTGACCTCTCCGAGTATGGATTTGGTGTCTCTCTCATCAACGACTCCAAATACGGATACTCTTGTCAAGGTACCACTCCATTGTCTTCAAACTCTTGTTGTTGTTCATGAGAAGTGATCAAGTAGCTCACCTTCTCTTTCACACAGGCAATACACTTAGACTTTCCCTTCTTCGAGCGCCAAAGCAGCCAGATGATCAATGTGATATGGGAACTCATTCTTTCCGCTATGCTTTATTCCCACACCTCAAAACTTTCCAAGGTATATAAATAAATATATATTTCTTTCAAGGCCGGAATGATTGGAATGCAGTCATTTCGATTGCGTGCTTCACATTCCGGCCTTGAAAGAGATATATTGCTATTTAAGCCAACTTAACTCTCGTTCATCACACTATATATATTATTCATAATGATTAACCCACTGATGTGTGCGTCTGGTTTTCCTACAGAGGCTGGTGTTATCCAAGAGGCCTACAGATTTAATGTTCCAATGCTTCTTTTTCCTGCTGCTGAGTATGCTCCGTCGCGCCACGGCACTGAGCAGTCCTTCATCTCTATCGACAATCCAGCAATGGTCATCGACACCATCAAAAAGGCTGAAGATTCTGACGCTCTCATCATCAGAATCTATGAGGTAACCATAATAATTATTATCAT
>MRZZ01001666.1:0-18840 GCA_002025285.1 Acanthamoeba comandoni | reverse complement strand
CAAGAAGCATGCTACACAGCATATAAAAATGTGTTTTATTTTTCAAGACATGACACATTGTATGTACCAACTGACTGTTGATTGTTTGTTTGTTTGATGTTGGTTCTTCTCTCTTTCTTCAAATAATAATAATAATAAAATAAAAAACAGCACAAATTCGTTTCATTTCTCTTTCCATTGCCGTTCATTCAATCAATCCTTCTTCACAAGGTTCTCCATTTGATCTTGTTTGTTTTGTTTGTTTGGTTGGTTGATGATGTGTGTATGTGTGTGTATGTGTGTGTTGTCACGCCCCTTCTTCTTCTTCTTCTTCTTCTCCTGCATTCTTCGTTTGTTCTTAGGAGGCAATTTGTCTCCAAAATTCTGCTTGCAGCCCCTCACAAAACTAGATACACATTGTGCCACAGCCCCAAGGAAAATGTTGTGTTGAAAAGTTTGTTATTGTTGTTGTTGTTTGCTCTTTCTTTCTTTCCTTCTTTCTTATAGATCTTCATCTCCTTCTGGTCCATAGAGTCCCTGATTCTCATGTTCTATCCAGTTCTTCCTAGAGCCTTCCAGGACGGGCTGGTTGTTACCTCCACCGCCTCCTATTATAAGAAAAGAAACAACAGCAAAGTGAGAAAAAGGAAGTAATGTGTGAGTGTGTATTGAAAAACAGAGAGAGGGCTAGATAGAGAGAGTACCTCCACGTCCTTTCTTCAATACCATGACTGCTGCCACAACTATGGCAATCAAAAGGCCCAAAAGGAGAAGCAGCGCAAAGAAGCCACCAATCACACCTCCGGCAATGGCGCCGTCATTTCTGGACTCGTCGTCCAGCACATCGATACCTAAAAGAGAGAAAACACGTGGTAGATAGAGAGGGATATGTTAATCACACCACAATCTCTGGCGGCAAGCCTATACTTACGGTTGATGGACCATGTTACAGCGAAGTTGCCCAGACGGTTGCATTGACAGACAGCACGTAAACCGTCATCGGTAGCCATAGCTGTTATGAACTCGCAACCTTCCCGAGACCAGGAATTGGAGCCGGATTCATCATCATAGGATCCCACCACGCAAGGATCTGTTCGTATCCACAGGATTTTGGGTATATTAATTCACAGAAGTGGGCTGGTAGGCATGTTGGGGGATATTTACACTTAAGTCCAGGACCGTCCTTGGTTTGGTCAATCGGAATGCTGACTGCAATAGGGTGAGAAAGGTCTTTCACCTTTTTTTCACTGCCATCATTATCTAAAATGTGTACTCCATAAACGCTGGACACGAGTCTGTTGCAAGCATAAATTGGATGGTGAGACACATATAATCCCATAATGAATTTATAAGGGAGGTACGCACTCGACATTAGAATCGTAGAGGTTTCTTTTAAAGACAACTGTGTAATACTCTAGGCAGCCTACCAGTTCAGTTGAGTTACGTGGGATGAGGAAGAGACCACGTTTTCCTGTCTCACCAACTGGTGTCTTGATCGTTTCTCCCACTATTGAGTCTGCATAGCGCTCAAAGACAAATTCCTCAAAGTTGAAGGCATTTGGTGTCTCTTCACAGACCAGATCTACTCTTGCAGCCACCTCGCTGAGCAATGCATAGACCATTGCCCTCTCTGATGGCACTATCACTTCTAAGAGATTGTTCAGGATCAGCTGAACAGAAATGAAGAAAGAGGGGTTAGGATACAATCGCTTGCAAGAACGATATAGGCATTGGTAGCACTACTCATGAAGAGGTTAAGGGTTGTTACTTACAAGGACGTTTTCATAAATGATATCCAGATTCTCTTCTTCTGCTTCACTAGCATCTTCCACGACTCTTTGTACCAATTCGATTATTTTGCTGAGGTCAGATGCAAAGACATGGCCAGGTGTTGAAATAGAAGTCAACAAGCTTGTCTTGCGTTGCAAGTCCCCAGTGCTGAATATCGAATTGGAAGAGTTAGTTTTATGTTATGCCGGTACTCTCTTTCCTTCCCTTATTTTCTCGTAAGTGTGTGGTTTGTTATCGATGTTGATGTGTGAGAGTGTTGAGGGAGAGAATACACATATGTACCTCTTGTAGGCAGCCCAAACTTGTTCGTTGAGGAGCCAAGCAACTAGCTTGCTATGCGTTTCCTTGATTACCTGTACCGAAGTCGTGTTCGCACCGGAGTTCAAAACAAATGCAAGCGAGAGCATCTTGTTCATGTATTCAGGAGAAGTGGGTAGGTCTTGTCTCTTGGCAAGATGTCTTTCTCTGTCTATCAGACTATCTAACTCGGAGGTCTCAGAGTCATAGTCAATCGAGGGAGGAAGGTCGACTTGAACCTGAGTAGTGAAAGTAAGCTCGTCTCCAAACTCATCTCTTGCAGTAGCAAAGATCGTCAGAGGTGAAGCAGAGCCTGGAATGCTGTCGGTGGAGACAGAACTCAGAGTTGTTCTTGCTGTCAATACCACTTGCTCGGAAGGACTTTTCATATATCCAAACTGAAGAATTCATATAAAAAATGTCAAGTCGAGTACGATAGAAGTAAACAAAATATTAAAAACGTGTAACAGGAGGTCTAGAAAGGTAGCTGCGTACGGTTATGAGAAGCACATCAGAGGGGGAGATACGGAAGTCAGACAGGGCAATTGTAAAGGTAGTCTCCAGGAAGACTCCCTCTGATGGATTAACAGAAAGAACTGCCAAAGGATTGATCTTGGGAACTCTCACTGTTACACTATAGTAGCTTGTGGAACTCTGCGCGGAGTTAACAGCGTCTCTTACATTAACTTTGAACCCATACGTTTCTCCCTGCGAGAAGACATTTTGCTTGATGGGAAGCACGTCTGAGAGGCTGCTGGCAGCAAGCCTCCTGCTGAGCTTGCGTGTTGGGTCTGCTCTGATTACAGTTGCGATATCAAAGCTATTACAGCCTTCACAGTTCCAAGAAGACCATTCGATATTGACATCGTTGTTCCATTTGATGCCCAAGTTGATATTCCAGCTCTCCCCCTTGCGTACTAAGAGAGGTCCTGACAGTGTAACCTGAGGGAACTCGGTTTCTTTGAGCATAAATGATACACTAGCGCTGGCATCTGCCACAGAAATCAAAGAGTCTGGCTGGCTGACTGTAAGTGTAATGGTGAAACTATTCTCAGCTATCAGGGTATTGGGAATAGTGTAGTTGGCTGTGGTGCTAGTAGGGAGGGGTTCTTCAGTCTTAGATGAGCAAGGACGTCCATCAGATGTGCATGTCCAGTTATAGACGTAGGGCACATCTTTGTTTCCTTTGCTCACTGATGACATCAGCGTATACACGGAGGAAGCCGAAGAAGATATGTAAGTCACCGTGCCTACTGCATAAGGACTGGATTGAAGAGAAGCGGATGATTAAATAAGTAAGTCTGCACCATATCACCACAATCAACCAAAACACAAACCTGAAAGCCACGACGATAGGCCTTGCAAGGACGTTTAGCTTCACCGAAGAAGCAGCTGTCTGTTGCACTCCACTTACTGTTGCCCTGACCTCTACGGAGACGGTATAAGGTCTATTGCCGAGAGTATTCTTAGGGATGTCAAGAATCCTTTTTGTCAAATCCACTGTACCGGGTAACTGTGTTAATGATATATCGAGGAAGTGTCAGATTCCCCATTAAAGTTATAACAAAGCAGAGAAGGTTGAGGGGAGTTACAGATGGCGAAACAGTCCATGTGAACGTTGGATTGGTCACAGACTTGTTGCAAACTTTGGGGATGGCTTCAAGAGAAATCCTGAGGTCAGTGTACACAGAGAAAGAGCTTCTAAAACCATCATTAATCAGCACTTCCATGCTTTCTGTAATAATCAAGATAAGTTAATCTTCTTGTAGAAGCTGCCCAAACATTTCTATTTCCTCCTTACCTGATGAGGGGACTGTAAGTGTAATTGATTGTGAAGAAGTCTGTCTTGATGCATCGGTTATATTCAAAGTAAACACGTAGTCATGCCTCTGTTGCAACATCGAAGGGATGAGATTGATAGAGCTTGTAGGCTTGTTAGCATTGAAATAGTTCTGTATGGCAGTGGTGTCAGCATCTGACGTGACTGACCAGCTATATGTCCAATGCAAATAGCCTGAGCGGTGGGCAAGTGTTAGAGAAGTTCCGAGCAATTACTACAAACACAGTGGTGAATACCGGTATGTTCAGGAAGCTCATTGTAGATTGTAACAGTATCACAAATTCCCTGGCCTGCCTTAAACAATGAGATGGAAGGAGGAGCCCTGTGAAGAGGCAGGCATAAAGTTATATAAACAAATATAGTAACATGGCTTGGGAAGAGGCTTCATTACCTATTCTGTGGTCCTTGGATTATGGCGCTACCGCCAGAAGTGGGGTCCCCTGGGAGGGCGCCCTTTCCTGCAATCACCATACTGAATGTAAGGCTGCGTTTGCCTGCATGTATTATTTATCACAGATCAGTAGCCATAACTAATTTTTTTGATGGTGCAAAACAAACAATACCGTCAGGATACACGGAGGCATTTAAAGGAATTCGGATGGTGAGTGTTCTATCATCTATGAACTTGCAAATAGAATCTGAAATAAAAATCAAATCTTAGATACGTTTTCTTTGTTCAATAGAGGGATGGCTAAGCAGGTCTTACGCATGGTCAGCATCTCCATAGACTCTGGGATGAACAAGGAAGAACAATCGGTTATGTTGGCGGCATTGGTGTCAGCATCGAAGTGGGCCACGAGTAGCTGATCGTCGTGATCATCAAAGATAATACTAATAAGCGCCGGAGGTGTACAGATCTTACAAGGGCATGTGCAGTCACTATTGGGACTCATTATTCCACAAGTGATGTTGCTACAGTCGCACGTGCAGTCGTGGTTAGGAATTCCTTCATGGCAGTTCAGGCCATCACAATCACAGTAGCAGTTCATATCAACAGGGAACCCGTGGCAGTCTAGGGCATCATCACCTAAAGGCTGGGAACATGTGCATCCACATGTGTCGTCAACAGCGTGATTATTGCAGTCTACTTCGGGGCAATGGCAGCCACACGTGGTGTTGTTGAGTACACCCTCATTCTGGCAGTGGATATCATCGCACAAACAGTTGCACAAGTCATCAGAGGGTGCGCCGTTTTCACAACCGATACCAGAGTCGCAGTGACATGAACAAAGGTCATCCATGAGTGCTCCGTTGGCGCAGTGAACTTCAGAGCAGTCACAGTAACAGTCAGTGTCGTTGAGACTGCCCATGCCACATGACACTTCGTCACAGTTGCACATGCAATGTTCATCCACAGTCCCACTGCCACAGTCTATGCCATCACAGTTGCAAGCACATGAATGCTCAGGTTGAGGATAGCCAAATCCGCAGTCAACTTCGTTACATTTGCAGACGCAGGATGCTGATTCACTATCAAGCACTCCTTCGCCACAATCAACAGCATCACAGTTGCATGCACATTGGTTATAGATGTCTGCATCACCCAAGCCACAATCAACTGCCGCACAATCGCATGTGCACTCGTTGGCGGGGTCGGGAATTCCGTCACCACAGTAAACTCCTTCACAATTGCAAGAACAGTCTCCATTTGCAGCTCCGTCACCACAACTCATGCCTGAGCAGTCACACTGACAATCATCAGCAGAAGGAGGCTTCCCATCAGGACATACCACCGCACTGCAGTCACATTGGCATCCATTCTCAGGCACAGCATGACCAGTGCGGCAGTCAACGTCAGCGCATTCACAGCCACAATATTCATTAATATGGCCCGATCCACAGTCCACCCCGTCACAATTGCAGTGGCAGTTCATATCCATTTCGCCAACCGCACACTTGATATCTTCAGGGCAATGGCAGGAGCAAGAGTTCTCTGGATCTGCATAACCAAACCCACAATCTATATCTTCAGATGAGCAGTCACAAAGGCAAAAATTCTCAGGCGAGGGTTCTCCTAGTCCACAGTCAACTGCGGTACAATTGCAGCCGCAGTCATCTTCAATATCGCCTCCATGGCAATCCACTCCCGTACAGTCACAGAGGCAGCCATGATCGGGAGAAGCGATGCCGGATCCACAGTGTACGTCTTCACAGGAGCAGCTGCATTGGTCTTCTGGGTGTAACATACCGCCGTTACAAAAGACGCCAGTACAATCACATTGGCAGGCGTTGAGGGGATCAGCCTGGCCACTTCCACAATCAACTTCGCTGCAGTCACAGCAACAAGGGCACTCGTTACTAAATTTGCCCTCTCCACAGGCGTCAGGGTCAGGGCAAGCTTCACATTATTTACCGATATAAGGGTGACAAGAGAATCGGTATTAGAAAGCTGTGATAGTGTATAAAACTATATTTTGAAGGATAGTTCAAGCCATGGTTTAGGATTAAAAAAGGACTTACCAAAACCAGCGCTTGCGAAATGAACCAATGATAGGAGGAAGAAAAGAGAGAAGATAAGGCAAAACTGGCGCAAACTTGAGAACTTGGATGTAAGCTTCATTGTTTGTGTATATTGATGATGTGTGATATCGTAGTTTTAAAATAACTTCTCGCTGATGGCAAAAAGTTAAGCAGATAGAAATAAATACGGCGCACAGAATAAGAATAAATAGAAGGGAATGGAAAAGAGAGAAAGAGAGAGATGCGTCGAAGAAGGTTAACTGATAAATAACTCTTCTTCTTCACCTGTGCAGCTTGCTTCTTCGACAAAGGTCAAGGAGGCACACCGAAGCAGAGGAAAAGGAGATAGGTACAGCGTGGAATTGCTTTGTTAAGGGCCAATTGAAATCCAAGAAAATATCTCATGCCGCTTTGAAGCCGTGGGTGCTGTGTCCCTTCGGCGAACAGTCTGGCCAAGGCGCAGAAATAGTCATCTCTCGGATGTCAAAATATCTTAACTTTCAAGAAAAAGTGTTTCTTCTGCCATTCGAACTTTCCTTTTTCCTTTCTGTAGATCCGCGCCGTGCTTGGGCACCAACACAAAAGTTAGAAGAGCTCACAACCTTGGTTGAGAGAAGGGAGTTAGAATATCAAACATACCAAATAGAATCAAACCATAACAGGCATACCAAGAAGCACTTGCTTTTGCTGGTCACACCACCTAAGCACTTCAAGAAACAACAGGTGAAAGAAAAGGGGAAGGGACAGAGCACAGATATCTGGCATTATGCTGTTAAAGGAGAATTTTATTTTAAATAAAATTGTGCAGTGCTGCGTGTACCTGTGGCTTCCAGGAATTGAGAACTACCAGTGCCAGGGGGCAAGAGAAGGAGGAAAGGGGAGAAGAAAACTTGTTGAATGGTTAGTATCACTACTGTCATCTGAAGAGCGCGTCTTGTTTTTGAATTTTGTTGTGCTCGTCCTTGAAATATGGGATATTGTTATAGTATTTGAGGATGTTGTTCATGACGTCTATGTCCACCTTGAACCTCTCGGAGAGCTGTTCTGCAGTGGTCACTGCCTGTCCACTTTCGATTTGTTTTCTTCTTTCATCAAAAATGTTCTCGACTTGGATAGCCTTCAGTTTGCCCTATAACCATTGATGTTATCATTGGAATTCTCAAGTTAGGTGTGGAAGTTGAAAGCTTGAGAGCAAGACAAGAGTTAAACGTGATGGCTAGGATTACCGGAATGTCTGCCTCTGATTTTGGGCTCCAAGATGACCTCAGCTTGGGCATCTTCTTGGTCTTCACCAGACCTGTCTTTGTTGTTGACGCCTCCTCATCATGCTGAGGGCGTTGTTCTGGTTGCATCTGTTCATCAGCGAGAGCAAAACAACAAAAGAAAAAAGGGGGACAAACCAATTGGTTTGTTAGTGTGTCAACGCCAGGGGCAAAAGAACTCACTCGTGCACTGAGAGAGTAATGTAAAGCCATTGTTTGAGGGAATGAGGAGGGGGTTGTACATGGAGAGGTGTGGCAGTGATAGTGTTTGAGAGCTTTCTGATTGCGTTCATCCATTCTGGGGGCGCATCTTCAATATCCATGGCCATCTTTTTGGCCATTCTTTCCTCGTACTGAAATGCACATCTCGTGTTAGATTTGCAGTTGTTTGGCAATTAGGCATCCAGTGCACTGTTACACCAACAAACCTCCATTGCTTCTCTTTGTTCTTCCTCCAAGGCTTGTTGCATCATTTGTTTTTCATCCTCGGTAAGCTGGTGCTCAGAACGAGGCTCGTCCTTAACAGAGCGAACAGAGAAGGCGCGTGAACCACAAGCAAAAGCAGATGGGCGCAAGAAGGACAACCCAAAGGCAAACGGACGTCTAGAGATTATCATTCTCTTGTGTTGAATAATTTTTTATTTTTTATTTTATTTTAACAAATAAATGCAACGGTCAGGATATGAACAGCTTTTCTGCAGAATTTTAGTATATTCAGTCCCATAATAATCAGTTCTGTGATTACTCTTTAAATGGGCGTAAATCTGCGTAGGAAAGTATCTTTGCGCTTGGGGCAAAACTCTGTGAAGTGACCTAATAGGGATCAAGAGTTTTTGCTTAATTGCAAACTATATCCAATGCCCCGACCTACGACTTGAAAAAGTCGGAGGTCAATTTTTGAAGCCTCGTAGCTGAGGCCACCCCCCCAAATTAAAAACAAAACATCCAACCCCGAACTTTAATGTTGTCATTTAAAAATATTAAACAAAGCCCACCTTCATTTCCAAATGTCAAATATCCTTGTACTCTTTAAGCAACTGCCCCTAAAGACTGCCGCAAGCTTTTAATTTGTGCGTAAGACCCTGTGGTGAGGAGACATGAGCGGTGCTGGTCATGTCAGCGGGAGTTGAAACAGGGAGGGGGTGTAGAAGCAAAGGTAGTTATATTGGTCACCTTCTTCGCGTGCAATGGTCGCACAAAATATCAATCAAAAGTCCATTTTCAATTCCCATTTTTTCTCTTTCTCGTCGACATCTTAATTATCTTAAGTGATGTGGATTCCGTGGTGCAACGGTAGCACGCAAGCCTAACACGCTTGAGGTTGCGAGATCAACACTCGCCGGAATCAATTCTTTTTTGCATTTATTTTTTATGAATGCCCACCCACTGGCAAACCTCTCTAACTGTATCTGTGCCATTGTAAACAGAACATTCAAAGAGATGTCTACCCATTAACAGTCACCTACAGTAAGCAGAATGATAGGCTGTTAACTGGAAACTACTGCCAGCTGGCTGAAAGTCGTATTTCAAAAAGGGCCACTTGCTTTTTTGGTGGTAGTTGCAGACATAGTTGTAACTTTTTTTTTTGAATTTGCAGTTGCAGTGAAAGTGCAAACTCTCAGTTTCTACTTGGACCTACCTCATTTTCATCTTATTTTATCTTTTATTAATGTAAAAAAGAGTTATTAAAAGAAGAAGAAAGAAAGTTTTAAAAAATGATTAATTATACTTAGATATTTCTATTTGATATCTTAATATCTGCCATAAATGTTACCCAATGTATTTTTTTAATAGTGTATATTTTAATTAATGTAAATATTTTCTTAGGGCAACACCATTTAAACCGTGGCACTCTATTCTTTCTTGAATAAAAGACAGTCAAGACCAGAACATGAGCGGACCAACAGCAGTTTGATTGCCTGGCAGCTCACTGTTGCCCACACGCCCATGAGAGCATGGTACAGAGCACTTATCAGCTCCACATTGGTTGTAGGTACTACACCAGGATCCAGGGCAATCCGCATCGGACTTGCAGTCCTTACTATCGTTACACCAAGTATTTTTTGTACACAAACCCTTTGAAGGATTGTCTTTCATGGGTACACAGAGGCACCAACCAGAATCACAACCCCAGGGACAGCATCCACACCCCACTCCCCCCGGTCTGCATGTGGGCGTACAGTAGCATGTGCCACATCCGCCCTCGCTTTGGCGCACGCAGTCACTCCATACAGTGTGCTCCGCCTCAGGAGTGAAAGGCCTGTAGATCCAAAAGAAGGGTTAATATCATCTTTCTAGTTTCTCAGTCTGTGGTTGATGTAGGCAAGAAATACCACGAGCTTCCAAAGATAAGAAACTGTGCTCCTAACGTTCCTGCAAGCTTGGTCCCCAACGTACGTTGTTTCTGGTTATGTCCACCAATCAGACATTTGCATTCCCCTCCTACCGGTGGTGGGAATTGGGAGGCGAAGTTCAGTGCAAGCTCAGGTCCTAAGGAAAACGCCAGACGGCCTTTGTAAAGGCTGAACTCAATGCGAGAAGACAGCGAAAAGGATGTGGTAGCAGAACAAGAAGAGACGTTTCCTGGAGGAACGTAGTTCCACACTAAGTTGTTGGTCCTCACCACAGAGAATCCTGAGGCCCTGCTCCACTGCACTCCCACCTCGACGACATCGGAGAAGGAAGCTCCCATAGTGATGTATTCTGCCTTGCTGTACTCCAATGAGAGGGAGCCCTCCACGGTCCAGTAGACTTTCACAGGAATAATGATGTCTCCCACGATTATCGGAAACCTGCCCAAATACTTACTTAATACTTGCTTTGTGAACGCAACCTGCACCTTAGTGCTGGTGGTCAGAATGAGATGAATGCCTGCATCCATTCTTCCGATTACACTAAACGATGCCAGAAGTAGTTTTCTGTTGGCGACGATGAATTGATGGTTGACACCTGGCCTGAAGCTGAAGTAAGGAGATATCTTGACAGAGCTTTCACCTTCACTCCAGAAGGTCACTTGGGTGTCCTGGAGAAAAAAATCCAACAGGCTCTTTATCCACCCTCTCTCTCCTCGTTTGCCTGTTGTTTCCTCGCCCTGCTCTGTGGAGTGTAGACCTCTTGCAGCAGTGTCACTGTCCCCATTGTCTGGAAGTCCCCCACTTTGGGAGACAGTGCCTGATAGGAATGCAGTCACATAGATATCTTCGACGGAGACAGTGCTGTTAATCGTCACAATGTACAACTCAGAAGTATTGGATGACGATAGCACTCTCCCAGAGAAACCAAAACCTATTGTTGTTTTACGAACCAGCTATTAATAATTCTATAAATTGAATGCAACGCGGCACAATACATCTACAACAACTAAACTAACACTGTCAAAATATACGTACAATCCTTCCCAACCAAGATGTCACCAACTTTTGGAGGAGTAGGTAATGCGCTCATGTTGATGTATATCAAGTTCCCCTGACACTGGACACTTCCTTGAGGTATTATGTGCGTCTGATCCGAAAGAACAAAGTAACTGAGGCTTTTGTTCTGTGTCTGTGTACTGTGAAACCGAGAACACCATATCATGATTTCACAAAAGTCAAAAACCAACAAAACAAAATGAAAAAAACAGTTTTCAAATGCTTACCGTGAAAGGAATGTGCTTGCCTCTACTTTGACCATTACCTCCTCAGGCGATGTGGTATTGATTGTAAAAGAAGCCCAAACAGAGTTGCCTTCATAAGTTGTGTTCTGTATGGTCCATTTGTACGACACAAAGATGCCTTGGGAGACTGACGCCTTCAGGAGGACTTTGCCAACTGTTGCTCCCTTTATAGTCAAAAGAAAAGAAAAGAAAAGAACTTAATTATAAGATTAAGCACAAGATAGTGCCAGGGGAAAGAGATGCACTAACCTGGTCAAATTGTACCGCTGGGGGGGTGATTGACATCGATAGACCATCAACAGGGAAAACCACAAACGCAAGGCCAATGGCAAAGGCAACAATCAACAAACACAGAACAGCCACCACAGTGATGAGGACTACTTTCTGAAACACTGTGAGCCTTTGTCTTGGGCGTGGCCATAGGGTGCTTCTTTCGTCCATGGGTTCGACCAAAGTATGGCCAATTTTATTGTTATTGTGAAAGTTGTTGGTCGGCGGATGCGCCAAAGCGAAGGCTGAAGGCAATAACTAAGTTAAGACCAGAACACTAATTGGCTTTATTGCGCAACATTGCATGGTCGTATTGGTTGGTCTATAATTGGGATCTAAAACCATTGTTGTGTCTTCGCAATGACGAAATGTTGTGAAGGGTTCCTGGGCGTTGTGTTCCTTTTCCTGGGTGAAAGAACAACAACAACCGCGAAGGAAGTATCATGAAGAGAGGTACTAACAGTAAATTATCTTTAGGAGCAACAATGGGCACATGGACACCAACCAGGAGATATATTCTTTCGCTGGGGCAAACATGGAATGTATGCTGGGCTCTTACTCTTGCCTTATGTCGCGGCCTGGTATGTTTATGGGAAGCATTTCGAAGGCACTGGACGGCACCATTTTGGTGCTTGAGTGCTTGGGGGCAGCTGTATGCTTAGGACGGCTGTGCTGGGTTCTGCAGATATGACTCCCTGGAAGGAGAGCAAACAGATGCATCATATCAATGTCAGGAATGAACGTGGCTCATCTTCTCCCTAAATGGTATGGGCCACAGTCATGCCTAGAGTGGATCACCTCAATGTGACTGGCATGCTCTCCCTGCATTTGGTGCACTTAGCATGCACTTGCAGAGCAGACTACACAGACTTTGCAGGATGTGGTCACAGGATGCACTGCCATCTTAAAATGGTACAGGTTGAATATGATTGATTAAATTTAAATAGTGAATGATTTTATTTCTTATCTTTTGGCAATTATACATTTTATTCTGATTATAATTGTTTTAACTTTTTCTCTTTAGCTAAACATAGTCAACAATAGATGCAAGAGAAAACAAGACTAGTGCTTGAAACTTATACTTAAAAATAATAATAATAGAGATCCCTTTTATTATGGTAATGTCTTAAATAATAACATAAAATAGCTAACTTAAGGCAGCTACTGAAGGTTTTCGTTGATAGATTTTGGCCAATGAAAAAAACCACCTTCTGATTGGGCAACCCACAATTGTCGACATTATCACGTTCTACAATGTTGTTGAAAAAAGAACCACAGTTGGCCGGAACTTGATGATTTGTTCCCTATAAATGGTAAAAACAATGAAATAATAGGTCAGATGTAGGAAAGAAGCCTGATTACTGTCAGCATCCACGCAGCCTGCCTCCCCTTAAAGAGCTGTCCACTAATGAGCCACACATATGCGTGTCATGACTGGCCTTTCTATTGGAAGACATATTAAACAACAACAACTCATAAAGGGGTTCTCATTCACACAGTAGCCACCGTTATATTCTTGTGCTAAGCTTAACGTCATGAAGGCCATCAACCTGGCGGTGGCAGTAGTGCTCTTTGGCGCGATGCTTGTGTCCTTCTCTGCCGCTCAGATCTCTTCAGTGGAGGACATTTGTGGGACCTGGGACGGAACCTGCTATCAGTCGGCTGGTTATCCAGCAGGCCCGCCAACTCCTCCAATCATGTGCCTCAATGAGACGCTCGCTTCCTCCTTCACTGTCACCTACAGTGCCTCTGACAGCTCCCAGCTATGGGATTCTTCACCTGCCTATGGCCGGACAGGGTATTATCCAGCCTTACTGAACATATTCAATGAGATATCTGTCAACGATGGAAGTGTGAGGCTGGATAATGGTACCGCGGGCTGCTTCTTCCTCCAGAGGGCTGGCAAGTGGCTTGTGGAATTCGGAGCCGTCAGTATTGAGGACAGGCCGAACTCCAGAATCTGCTCTGAACCAAGCAACTTCCTACTTGATTGCAATGAACAGGAAGGGTACACCTACTACTGTGTGTACAGCCGCAGCAACAAACATGGCTGCTGGAGTTGAGCTCCTAATGGGAAATAGCGAAAGAAGACAAATTGTTAACGAAACTCTACACTACACTACACTTTTTTTTTAAGGGTAATAAACATGGAATTTAAGGAATTTATACTTGATTTGCAAAAAAAAACAAAACAATAAATCATTCAACAAAATAAGATAATTCACTATTGGATTTCTTTACTTGTCTTCACTTCTTGCAATCATTTTTTTTGTGTGTTCAACATTCTTTCTGAAAGTTTTAATCTGGAGAGGGCCTCTGGCTCATGACCTATTGCAACACCTCTGATTGGTACAAGGCTGACAAAAGGACCAATCAAGAAACAAACCTGGTGAGGAGGCCAAAATAAACAATAATTTTCTTGTTATTTATAGATCAGTCTAGAACGTTCGACCTATTTCTAGACTTTTCGCCATCGATCGTTAGATGGTGATCTAATACTTGGCGCCGCCAAATATCCGGGAATTGTGTCCCAACGACCATCCCCCCCCTGTATAACATCTATTGTTTGTTTGTTTGCAAGAAGGAAGGAAGGGCCCCTCCAAAGTTCTCCTCTTCTTCGGCCTCGCTCTTGCTGCTGTGCCCTCCTCCTTCATCTATTGATCTTTACACACACAGCTGCTTCATCATGTGGGTGCTCTTCGCCCCCTCGCCCGAAGAGGACGACCTATGGATCACCATCGAATACAACGAGTTATTCTTGTTGCAGATGCGACGGGCGCCCCTCACAGCCAGGCGACATCTAATGAGGAATTTCCTGTCAAATGCGCCCTCCACAGGGGCCTGGTCTTCGCAAAGCTCTACGACCTCTCTGAGTTCAAGCAATGAAAACATTAATTTTCGAATACTTATGAAGGGTTCCAGAGATTATCAGGCCTCAAATGGAAAAGAGAAAGAGAATGCAACCACCGAAAAGAATAATCTGAGCTACAATGACGATGATCTTAATGTTTCGCCTCAAGTTGTGGCCACTTCAAACGATATTAAGCTGATAAAGGAGGAATGGAACTGGATAACCGAAAATGTCCTTTTGGCCTGTTCCTTCTTCAACAACAAGGACACAACTGAGCTCAAAGAGATGTATCAGTTTCTAATGGTCAAGTTCACGACGCTGGCCGAAGAGAATACAAAGAAATATGAGAAGGAGAGGGAGAGGGAGCGAGAACGGGAGAGGGAGATTGAGATAGTGAGCCATGTCGATCACAGAAACAGCAATCCACGAATGAAGAAAATTGTGGAGCTCAAGCTGAGCGACGACGAAGCAGACGACACAAAGAAAATTACTTTGGAATATCTGGAAATGGATCGAGCTGCGCAGGGGCTATGGAAGAAAGCCTTCTCAAAGCTGGCTGCCACTGAGAGAGTGTGTGCAGGTTCGTTACATTCTCAGATTCCCTCACACCACACACCACCACACTCGTCCCAATATGTTGCAACGACAGAATTCTCTTTCTGCCCTCTACCCCCCCCCCCCCAAGCCGCGGTCACCGCCTCAAGCTTACGTGGCTAACAATGTTCTCTCTGTCCCTCTCTCCCCCACCACGCACACATGCACACACGCACACACTTATCATTGCCAAACTGTTATTAAATTCCTGCCCTGCAGCATATACGTGTACTTTGCATCGAAACGGCTTTCGAAAGGGCCATCTTTTTCTTTCGGTCAGTCATCTCTGCTTTCAGGGCTGTCAGTGCAATACAAAAGTGGCCATTTCATGGAGAGAGATTGAATCTATATCAAGAACAACAACTTCCGATGGCATGCTGCCTGCTGTGCATGTGTCTCCCTCTAATAAGGAAGAGGTGAGCCTCACTCCTTCCATTCTCTTTGTTTTTTTCTCCCTTTCACCGCAGAATAATTTTCTTGCTCATCTTCAAATATTTGTGTCTAGTTTATATTTTCCATGGCCGAAGATTTTGAGGAAATTGTAACAGCTATTGAATATCTATGGACAACTGTAATGGATGCAATTGCTGTGCAGGTAAATGACGCCCTTTCCCTCTGCCCTCTTTTCCCTCTTCCGTATATGCTCTGACAATATGAAAACTTCTTGGTTCATTACTCCATTGATCTTGTTAGGTGATAGAGGACTTTACAAATTCAGCGAAAGACCCTGACACACAATCAGACCAATCCCTTAACTTCGTTGTTGTACCTCCCTCCATTTTGCCTGACAATTTATCTCGAGAATCGTTGATAGCAAGAATAGAATCTGAAGCCTACCGCTCATTGTTTCGGCTTTCAAAATCAGAACCCCTTTTATCAGGTCACTATTTGATTCCTCTTCTTTTATTGAGAGAGACACAATTATTGGAATTAACATAATACATAACTTACAGAGTACAGTGCAAGCTTGTGGATGGCGCCTGTATCCTACGAAGGGGCTTTGTATATATCCCCAAACTATGTATCTTTCTATTCGGTGAGTCTTTACTCATTCTCATTTATTTGACCACTGTGAAATTTGCCTGACGTTTTTTTATTTTCTATTATTCTCCAGGAAAAGACCATAATGATAATAATAGCGCTGAGGGAAGTAGTAGATATTGTCACTGAAAAGACAAAGCTTCTTCAAATAAAAACTCAAAGAAAAAGCCAGGTAACCTTCCTTCTTAGAAGACAATGTTTCAGACAAAGGAACTTACAATCTCATGACACACATCTTTCAGTTCTACTTTTCGCTTCCTTGGCGTCGCTCGTCTGCTTATAGACTACTCATTCAAACCTGGTCTCGGCTTATATATAACAACACTCAGCCAACACAAAGTTCTGCTCTTCTTCAGGCTGTTCCTCCTCCTGCAAGGTGAGATATATCCCAGATTCAGCTTCTCTGTTTTATTCCCACACTGTGTGAAGGTTAATCTGGTCTGTCCTACCTGCCTTTAGTGAGTCAGGTGACGAGACTTATGTTGGGCTAGATGCATTGATACTATCAAATCAGAACAATTTCACAGCTATGTATAAAGATAAACAGAAAAAACAACGACAGTTGTGGGACATGTACATTACCAAGAATGGTTGGGGTATTGAAATGATCAAGACCAGTGACCTTGTCCAGCTGATCAAAGACGGAATTCCTGATGAGTTGAGAGGTATGCATAACCAAAAAAAAAATTGAATTCTTCGGGAAGCTCGATACCATGATCATTGCTATAACGGTATATTTCCAGGTCCCATGTGGCAGGTGTTGGGCGGGTCAATTCATAGCTATGCAGTGCATCGCGACGAGTACCACAAATTGCTCGAGCGCCACAAGGAAGAGCGCTCTACCGCAATTGCCGAGATAGAAAGGGTAAGATATATATATATTGGGATCGATGAGAAATCTCTCGAACTTATCATACTGACCTCGTTGCCTTTGTATACATCTCAGGATTTACACAGATCTCTTCCTGAACATCGGTACTACCAGACAGAAGAAGGTCGCTCTGCGCTTCGAAATGTGCTGACTGCATATTCGTGGCGTAATCCTGATCTTGGATATTGTCAGTCAATGGTAAATAGATCAACAACAAATAACAGATAGACGCCTTTCCAATACCATAAACATGTCTATGGATATGTGATGATATCTTCTCTCTCTCTTCAGAATATCATTGCGGCTGTTTTACTCTTATTTATGTCCGAAGAGGAAGCATTTTGGCTTTTAACGTCCATCTGTGAAGAAATGGTGCCCCAGTATTTCACCAGAGGTACACATCCCTTTTTGTCTCTTTTCCTCCTATTTTCAAAAAGGCATAACTTTGCTATTTCCAGACATGCTGGGGTCTCTTACAGATCAACGGGTCTTTGAGGATCTGGTGGCAGAGTACTTTCCAAGTATTTGCCAGCATTTTGAATCTATAGAGCTGCAGCTGGCTTTGGTTTCTTTTCCTTGGTTCTTGTGCTTGTACATCGGATATCTACCACTCGAGGTATGCATGTGATCCTTTCGCTCAGCTATCCAGCCTAGAGTTCAACAAGAAGGCCAATGGTAGCGGCAAAGGCTCTCTGTTGATTGAACATTTTTGTCTTTCGCAGATGACTTTGAGGGTTATGGATATCTTCTTCCTGGAAGGTCATGGAGCCACATTTTTGTTCAAAGTGGGGCTGCAGATTCTAAAGCACCATGAGCATATGATCGTTCATCAAAATGATATGTCACAAATCATTTCCATGCTAAAGCGCATCCATATAAACTCAGATGAGTTTATCAAGGTACACATTCTCAGATGACAGCAGGTTGAGTGTCTTGTCCACTTCGTCTCATTCTGAGTTTTGTTTTTGGTCATTCAGGAAGCAGAAAATAATTTTGACATAGTGACGCCTGACCGGATCGGGGAGATGCGCAATTTTCACAAGTTTCAGATCCTAAATGAAATGATGGAAAGCTTACAGAACTATGGTGAAGTTGTCCCGAACTGCGTTCCTCGTCATAAGAGAAGTCCAGCTCCTCCGCCTCCCTCTGAGAATCTTGCTGCAAGCTTAAGAACACTGCCCTATTTTCCAGAGTTCATTGAAAAAGCCCCAGAAAACGATTCTGGTGAGAATGGAACAACGAATGGGAAAGATAAAGAGAATAGTGGTACTTTTGCGAATGTGGAGTTGGGGATGGATGATTTTATCAGCTCCACTCACATACACGCGCCTGTCTGGCGAAAGAGCGCTAAGAACAACCCACCTGAAAAGGAAGACAGCGATGATCAGGAGGAGGAGGAGAACAAGAGGTCAAGTGTCATTTTGTATGGCGAGGTGGTGACAGACCAGGAAGATTCGAGTCAGAATTATGAAACAGCAGCCAAAGGAACTGTGCCCACGCATTCGCCGAATGAAAAGGAGGATGTTAACAACAACAATGGCAATCTGTATAATCAAGCATTGGAAAGTGATACTGCACATGGCCACATACCTACTCGCGTGCTCGCAGTGCCCTCAGTACAACCTGAAGAACAGAACAAAGCCTCAAACAAAAGGTCATCCCACTCTTCTGATTCCTTGAGTGGAGTTGGCTTTGATGTCATCGAGGAAGTAAACGGTGATGGTGGTGGTGGCGCTGGTGGTGGCCACCGCCCTTCTCTGACGACAGCAGCAGCCTCACAGCACATGGACTCAAGACAGCCCCATCCGAAGCTGTCCTCATCCCCGTCGCGGTCTCATTCCTTTCCCTCCATTCCTACTCTCCCTCTGTCGTCTCTTCCTCTTTTCTCTTTATCTCATACTGCCCCACAATCTCCCACCCACAGCACGG
>MRZZ01001644.1:0-10330 GCA_002025285.1 Acanthamoeba comandoni | reverse complement strand
TTCTTTCTTCTTCTTCTTTTCTTCTTTTTCTCTTTCTCTTTCTTTTTCTCTTTTTCATTCATCAACAGGAGTTGTTTCATTTGGGCCAGATGCCATGGGAGGGTGAGCTGGACGATGATATGTGCAGAAAGGTGTTGTGTGGGGATCGCCCAAAGATTGGCAAGGATGTGCCAGAGGCATGGCGATCTCTGATAGAGAATTGCTGGTGTCACGACCCGGACAGCAGGCCTTCTTTTAGCGACATCATCGACTACATCAAAGAGAACATCTGCACTAGTAGTACAACTAGCAGTAGTAGTAGGAGTAAAACTAACAAGTACACTTAAATATTGTGTTTAATTGTTGTTTGTTGGCCTTTCTTTTTCGTTTTTTTTTTTTGGTCGCCTCCACACCCGAGAAAAAGGGAAACGTTGTTTTTTATTCTGTTGTCACGTTTCTATAGACACAGGACAAGACGTGGAGTGCAAAGGTCTTGTCATACTTTGACTGTTCTAAGAGACTCATGTCCCTTTGGTCTTTGCCTGGTCACAGTGTTTGTCAACACACATGCAATAATTTCATGAAATGCCCAGCCCATGAAATGTAAAGCCCAAGCTGAAAGGAGGAGGAGTAAAAGCCGATTTTGGATAAAAGGCCAAAGTAATGAGTGACCGACTGCATTGATTGACGAACTGGCCGTCTCAAGTGTGAACCAACAGATTCGAATTTCTACCAGGAAAAAATTCTTGGAATTAAATTTTACTGGAATGTTTAAATAAATAGTATTGTTAGCTATTTACATGTTTCACATTCCAATTATATTTAAAAAAAGCCCAAAAAAAAATAAAAAGCTTGTTGGCCAACATTCAACAACAAAACACAAAATGGCAGAGCTCATCAATCCCAACCCCAAAATCTATCAAGTCTCTGAAGACATCAAGAAAGATCTGCACAGAGAAAACGAGGACAATGATGTGGCTGACGAAATAGACGCCCTTGAGGTGTTCGATTTGATCAGAAAGATTAACGATCCAGAGCACCCGCTGACGCTGGAGCAGCTCAATGTCGCCCAACACGAGAACATCACTGTGGACGACAAGAACAGCAGCATTCACATTAATTTCACTCCCACCGTTCCTCATTGCTCGATGGCGACTTTGATCGGTCTGTGTATTCGAGTGAAGTTGCTCCGTTCCCTGCCCCAGCGCTTCAAAGTTGACATTAACGTTGCACCTGGCTCGCATGCTTCCGAAGATGCAGTCAATAAGCAGCTGAATGATAAAGAGCGAGTGGCGGCAGCCTTAGAGAATGCCCAGCTGGTTGATGTCGTGAACAACTGCATAATCAATTCAGAATGAATCCAGGCCAGCCTCAGAAGGAGGAGAGATATGCAGCCACAAATCAAATGTGGGATTAATCCCAAGAGGTGGTGGATGATGATGGATGATCTCTGGAAACAACAATAATGCTTTTTGTTTGTTGCCCAACTGGATGTGTAATCGTAGCTTGGGCCTTTCATTATCTGCACACCTCAGAAGAGAGACCAAATGTGAATAAATAATTATCAAAACAGACAGGCAGACTTGAATTGAAATTGATTCACACATTAGGCGTTGGGGGGGGGGGCACGAAGGATTGGCGAGGATTAACGGACAACTGTTGGTTGGCAGCAAATCAAAAAAAAAAAACCATGAGCCTGCTCCAAAAGGAATCCATAAGGGCCATCGCAGAGAGTGTTGGGATTGAGAATTTGAGCAATGAAATCGCCTCAGCCATGGCCTCTGATGTTGAGTACAGGCTCAGAGAAATCGTTCAGGTAATTTTTCAGTTCAACACAAAATTATGAATCATCAACCTTTGCTGTTGTGGTTGATGCCTCCCTCCAGCTCTGACATTTGGCCTCTGCTCATTCAAGGAAGCAGTAAAGTTTATGAGGCATTCAAAGAGACACAAGCTCACTACTGAAGATGTGAACAACGCACTGAGGCTTAGAAATCTTGAGGTAATTGATCAAAAATGTTTATTTGCACATCAAAAGCAGGACACTTGCTGATTCACTCTGTTTAACCCAAATGTAACAAACCATGTGATGATCAAGACGCTCTATGGATTTTCTGGCAATGAACCTCTTAAATTCATGAAAGCAGGCATGTTCAGCCCCCCCCCAAAAAAAATAACAACACAACATCCCTCATTTCACTTATGGCAATTGATTCAACATGCGCAACGCGTATGCTGTTACACAGTTGGTACAAAGGATCTCTACTTCTTGGATGACAAGGAGCTTGATTTCAGCGACATCTTGAATGCGCCTCTGTCAGAAGTGCCACGCGACATCTCGCTAACGGCGCACTGGCTGGCCATCGAAGGCGTGCAGCCGGCCATTCCGCAGAACCCAACTGTGCAAGTGGAATCGAGCGAATCAGGTATCCACACCACCACGCAATTGCTTTGCCATCCATCCAGCTGCATCCCTCTTTCGTTGGCATCTGTTTAGATCACTAAAATGTAATCTGTCAAGCTGCCACGAAGCGGAAAAGGCAGCCTGGTGAAACAGACTTGCAGGTCAAGCCCGCCGTCAAGCATGCCTTGTCCAAGGAACTCCAACTGTATTATGAAAAGATCACAGCAGCAGTGAAAGGTCAGTTGTCTAACGGCCTTTTCAGTTCTCTCAACCAGCAATCTCTGCTCTCTCTTTCTCTCTCTTTCCATGGCCACATACCAAAGCTTATGGCTAACCCATGCGTCCCTCTCCTCTCTGGAATTGCTATCGTGTGTACTTAAAGGAACTGGAGACAAATTAGTAACAGCTGCAATCAACAGCGTATCTCAAGATCCTGGCATTCAACAGTTGCTACCTTACTTTTCACAGTTTATCTCTGAAGAGGTAATACTGCGTCTTTTATTGTTTTCTTCTTGGACATTTCGTCATATCTCTGATACAATGAGCTAGAGCCCTTCTTTATGGATAACCATGCACACTTCACTCTCCCCCTCATATCTTAATTCAGGTTACACATAATCTACGCAACCTGCCGTTGTTACAGAACTTGATGCGCATGGTGCGCGCCATTTTAGATAGCAAGCATCTTCATGTAGAACCATATGTATGAATCCCTCTCTATCATTATATTTGCAAAGCATTTAGTGCCTGGCACCATTGTCTCATGCTTGCTTTCTCCAATTCTTATATTTTGCTGTTAGCTTCACCAACTGATGCCGCCTATTCTAACATGTCTGGTGGGGCGCCGCCTGTGCGAGCGCCCAACTGAAGACCACTGGGAACTTCGAGACTATTCTGCTAACCTAATTGCCCTTATTTGCCAAAGGTAATATTTGTCAAGCCATGCACACACTCTTCTATGGCCTCTTTGCAAACGTAAATAGATATATGCTCTCTCTCACCAACACACGTACACGCACACTCACATACACAAGGTTTGGCTCGGCCTACCTGAACTTGCAGCCCCGAATAACAAAGACTTTGCTTCATGCGTTTGCCGATCTCACTCGGCCGCTTACTACACACTACGGGGCAATAGTAGGCCTCAGCGCTTTGGGTCACTATGTGATACAGTTGCTCATATTGCCTAACTTGAGGGCCTACGTTAAACTGCTCGAGCCTGAGCTGAACAGCGAAAGCCCAATCAGAAGGACAGAAGCGCGCAAGTGTTATGGCGCTCTGTTAGTACGTCCTTGAACATCTCTCTCGAAGTCTTTCCACATTGCTTGTATACTCACGCCATTCTTCAACTCATTATGTAGAAAGCAGCAGGGACATATCTTAGCCAAGCTTCTTCTTCTCTTTGCAACGCTGGTGTGGTTCAATCGAACAAGTTAAAGGAAGAACAAAATAGGCAACAGAGCAGTGATATCCAGAAACGTCGCTCTGACCAGAACGGAGGAGGGGCAGACGGGAGCATCAACGCTGAAGAGAAAATGGAGCTTGAGAAGAAAGGAGGAGAAGAGGAAAGCGAAGAGATGGTCACAGAACGGACAACACTGCCGCCCGCTGTTGTGGCGTCTGTGATCGTGCCACCGGCCGAGCAACTTGCTGCCTTGGAGAAGGTGCTGCCCGACTTTGCAACGCACTATGAGGAGCTGTTTGATATCTTTGGAGAGAGCCTTTCCTCCTATCTCTACACCGTACCAGAGCCCATTTGTGAGAGCTTCATTTAGAGAAGGGGCCTAGCTAGCTTGGACCCAAAATTGAATAAATGAACGTGAGGCAGATTGAATAAATAAATAATAAAAAAAAAAAATAAAGGCTTGGGTGCAAAGTGGCCATGTCGAGTCTGGACATTAAAACTTCAACAACAAAGGAATGGACATAAAGTGTGCTTTTTTTAAAAAAAGAACTAAATTTACATGTTACATGTTGGATTGTTAGGAAATCACTTCAAAAAAAGCCCACAACATAAAACTTTGTGGCCACACCTTTTCCTCTGAGTCTAGCAAACCATTTAAGAAAATGAAGAATACAATGAATGAATAATATATAATAAGAAAATATAGACATATATAAATCTATTTATCTGACCATTTTGTGAAAAAAATAGAAAATTTTACTATTCAATGCACCAATAATAAATCAAAGAATAATCTGCTCCAAATGCGCCATAAAAAATAAATAAAAAAGGCTTTTGGCGGCCAAGGGGCGTGTAAACAAAAAGCAATCACAACAAAATGCAGGGTCGTGGGGATGAGCCGCCTCCTGAGGGCTTTGAATCTTTCGATTTAGAACACGACTATGTTGGTGGAAAGTGGATTGATGGTGAATTTTTCTACGAAGAAGAGCGAAAGAGGGGTAAACGGAAAATGACCAAACAGGATCACATCTACGGTGTCTTCTACGAAGGCGAGGACGGGGATGAAGAGGATGATTTTAAAAGAGGTAAAAAAAGAGGTGAAAGGTAGAACTTTTTTGTCCCATTGTTTGCAGCATTTTAATGACCAGCACACAAGATCTTCTTTTTATCAACATAAGAGTGACTGATCTCATGCCCTTTCTTTCTTTCCTCAGGTACTCACGACCATTGAGTTTCGTCGCGGGAGGCAAAATGGGAGGCGACAAGAAGTCAAGCGAAAAAGAAGAGGAAGAAGAGGAGGAGGTGATCATTTCTTCTCAATCATCTGAAGAATCGGAAGGGGAAGTCACTTCGAGCAACCCTTTTAGACATGCTTACAGTGAGATGCCCTCCTCCTTTGGCGGTCTTGGGGCCAAGAGCAGGAGAAAAGGCTTTGAGGCAGAGAAGAAATTTGCAGCGCCACGGGCGGCCGCACCAACACGGCCTACGGCTCCTGAATTCGAGAAGTACACGAAGTCATTTGGATCGCGTATGCTCGCGAAGATGGGTTGGGCAGGTATGTTATTGTTGGATCCATATTCTCCCTCTCAGCGTGTGCGATCACCGAACCAAGGCTCACCATCTCTGTCCCTCCCTTCATTTCCTCTCTCTCTCTCTCTCTGGTGTACTTCAGGTGGTGGTATCAAGACGTCGACAGGAGAGGGCATAGATCGGCCGATAGAGGTTCGCTTGAGGGCTAAGAACCAGGGATTGGGCTTTGGTGGCAGTGAAAAGACAGAGCAACAAATTTTGATGGAAATGAAGGCTGAGGGACTCATGGCAGACGCTCAGGTAAAGGAAGAAAAGATGAGGGAACCAAATTGGAAGAAGAAAGAACAAGAACAGGGCGATGTTATGGAGATAGAGCCAGTTGGAAAAAAGAAAAAGGAGAGGAAGCCTAAGAAAGTGTATGTGAGTGCTGAGGAATTTCAAAAGAGCCAAAAGGTGAAGAAACAAATCATATTGGATCTGACAAAAGAACAGCCACGCGTAATTACTGATTTGGCCCAACAAGGCCTCTACTCTGAAGTCACTGGCAAGGCTGAACCTGGCATTCCTGCTCCCGAGTTGCAGCACAACATCAAATTTTTAGTGGACACGAAAGAAATAGAGCTACAAAATATTGATAGGAGGTTAAGACATGAGCAGAGCATGAAAACTAAGCTGAAGAGAGAGGAAGAAAACTTAGAAAAGAGAGTCGAGCAGGGGGCTGAACAAGTAAAGAGGTTGAAGACGGTCATTGAAATTATTGGGAAGTGCCAAGAGAAAATCAAAATGAATGACATGGATTTGGAGACTCTGGCAAAAGTTTTTGATATGTTTCGCAATAAGTACGCTCGAGAGTATGAAACATTTAAACTTTCAGCTCTGGCTTATTCTATGGTATTTCCCTTGATCAAATCCAAGCTCGAGACATGGAACCCCCTTAAGGAGCCTTCCTTTGTGGTCGACATCATTAGTGTCTGGAAGAGAGTTCTTCACAAAGAGGAAGACGGTGATCAGATGGACGAAGAAGATCAGCCCATAAAGGACAATCTATCAGAAATGTTTGCAAAGAAGAAACAGAGTACGCACTCTTTGGACATTTACGACCGCATGGTAAGTGAAATAGTGCTTCCCGTCATCCGCAGAGCTCTCATCAATGAATGGAATCCTCGAGATTACGCCAGCGCCACCCGATTAGTGGAATCTCTACAGCCGCCGCTTCTGACAAAGGAAGTCTATAACAACATCCTGCTTCACATCATTCTACCAAAGATAATGAAAGAAGTGGAAACGTGGAATCCCAGACAGGACACAATGCCCATACATGCGTGGTTACACCCTTGGCTGCCCTATCTCTCGAAGCACATGGGCGCCCTTTACCCCACCATTAGACACAAACTAGGTGTTGCCTTGCAGGTAACCCCCCCCCCCCCAAGACTTTTTTTTGTTTTTGGTCTTTCTTTCTCTCTCGTTTGATTCCAACCCCTTTCCCTCCTCGGTGGCAATGTGTGTCCTTAGGAATGGCATCCGTCTGACGCATCGGCGCATGCGATACTCATCCCGTGGAAGCGCGTATTCGATGATGCCAGCATGGAGGCCCTGCTCGTGCGGAGCATTCTACCCAAGTTGGCTTTAAGCCTGCGAGGTTAGTCTTTCCCTCTCCAAGATGTATAAGTGTATATGTGTGTACACGTGTTTGCGTGTATATATGTATGTAGAGAGCAAAGCAGAGAGACTCGCTCTGACTCGCTCTTACCTTAAGGTCTTGTGATCAATCCGGCGCAGCAGCAGTTGGAGCCCTTCCAATGGGTCATGTCGTGGATCGACCTCATGCCCGCGCACCACCTCATCGCCCTCCTCGAGGCGGAATTTTTCCCGGCATGGTTCCAGGTGCTCGCCAACTGGCTCAGCAGCAGCGCGCCCAACTTTGACGAAATCTCCAGATGGTACATGGGCTGGAAGGCCCTCTTCCCGGAGGAGCTGCTCTCCCACGGCGACCGGATCAACGCACAGTTCAACCACGCGCTCGAGGTCATGGACTGGCACGTCAACCGCATTCTATCGGGCGGCGCTGGTCCGCCGCCTCCCGTCTTCCAACCTCCGCCGTCGCAACCGCAACCGCAACCCAGCGGCCTCCGGGAGGAGCCCAAGGCCGGTGTGGGCTCGCGGGAGCCGACGCTGAAGGAGGTCGTGCAGCGGTTCGCGGAGGAGAACGACCTCCTGTTCATGCCCACCACGCGGCGGCACGAGGGCAAGCAGGTCTACGGCTTTGGCAAGGTGCCCGTGGTCGTCGACAAGGAGCTCATCTTTGCTCCTCCTCCTGTTGGTGACGGCCATGGTGACTCGGCGGCCGGCAAATGGGTTCCTGTGGGCTTCGATGAGCTGTTGAGAAGGGCCTTGTCGGCATAGTGTGTTGTGGTGGTGTGTAAATATCAACAATCAAAACAACAATATCAACATCAAAAATTAAATAAAGGTAGTATCAAAACAAATTTTAATAGTTTTTGTCAGCCGTTTATCTTAAAGAACCTTTGATATGCTGCAGACATAAATAACAGGGCACACTATTAGGCGAACACAAATAGGTACCAAAGAGCTTAAAGGTCTTTGTTAATAAACACACGCAAAATTGCTGAATTTTATAAAATACACCTAAACACGTTTTGATAATAACATATGTTATCCATACAGATACACACAAAAAAAAGGTACAAAGTGGTTGATGTGTTCCCAATAAAGCCATATCGGCTCAATTGCTGCTCACTGCATGGAGGCTGCACGTTCCACCAATGACGTCTGGGAACACCGTCATGTGCAGAGGCAGCACGTAGGCTTGGGACTGTTGCTGTGAGTCCAGTCCTTCTTCGTCTTCAAGAGGGTGGCGGTGCAGGAAGCTCCAACTGTGCAGAGTCCTTTCGCACTGGTGCCTGGTCTCAAACTCCACGACTCCCAATGGTCTTGGCTTGCCGTCAGGATTCAAGATGATCTCTACCTTGGTTGGGCTGAAGCTGTCCTCTCCTGAAAGGAAGCAAACCAAAAAGCAGGAAGAGGAGAGTGAGTGAGAAAAGGGTGCCACAAACACAAACGAACATCAGCTTCAGCTCAAGAGCATGGCTCTATAGCATAGCTATGGTTGAGCGCTTGGATCACAGACCAACAGGGAGGAAACAACCAGGTACCTTTGCTGGTGGCCAATCTGCGGTTGTCCTCGAAGAGTTGCATGAGTTGAGCATCTGTCATATCCTTCTTTAGCCCACACACTACCAATGTCCTTCCTAGTGTGTGTGTAAATATATTGTGACACATATCAACATCATTATATTAATTAATAGATGAGGAAGTTGCAGGAATGGCAACAGAATTAGAGATAAATCTAGTGAGCAGGTACCTATTTTGTCCTTATCCTCATAATCCATAGGACTAACGTCTTCTAGGCTGCCAGCCCCAAAGTGTGGGGCTGTCAGGCTACCACAGCCTAAGGGTATGACTTCCTTCACTTCAAATGGATCCCCGCCTTTCCTGAAGAGCATGTAGATCTCCTTCACAATGAACGAGACAGGCACGAAGTTTCGTTTCAGCCTTTCCATTTCCTTCAACATTTGGTCCTTGTTTGCAAACTTGGCTATTGACAGATGGGGGACAAATTTGCCATTCTTTGACTTGGCTATGGTATTGCTACAGTGTGGAAATATGTTCACTATCCTTTCAATTAAATCATCCAAGGCACCTGGGGATTTGATGAGTGATATGCAAAAAGAATGATGTCAGAAATGGAACCACTCTTGGGAGACCCTTCAGCAAGTGAACAGCTGTAATGTGTACAAGATGGAGAGAGAAACCTTCAGGAACAATATCTGGTTCAAGGAACAGGGTGACATCTCGCCTGTGCTGGAAGAAGTTAAACTTTTCAAACTTGACCTCAAAAGGCTGAATGTGAGCCAATTCCTCTCTGAGGAGCTGAGCTGCCTCATCAAAGTGCTGGGGCAGAACGAATGGGTCTGAGAGGAGCAAACAAGATTGATCATTTCAGATATTGTGTGCAGAACAAACTGTAGTTGAAGAGATGCAACCAACCTATGAATGAAAAATGTGGGCCGCAGCGAGCTTCTCGTATGTGTATGGTTCTCAAGGGCTGCAGAAGCTGTTCCCATAGATGCCTGGGTGGCACAATGTTGATTACAGAATGGCTTGTGGGCGATTTAGTCAGATGGGCTCCTGCACCAGCTGCTACCACCCCCTCTGTGCACAGAAGAAGGCCAACAGCTGTTAGTTCTTTGTCAAAAAGTAATTTTGCAGGTCAAGAGGGGGAAGCATACTGGCAATGGTTTTCTTATTCTGCTTAGTGCTAGTTTTGTTGTGCATCGTGATACAGTAAAATTCTTTGCTGTGTTGTTTGGATTAAGGGTGTGATACCAATAAGTACTTTTTGATTTAAATAACGCAAAAGCGATTTCTAAATTCAGACAAAAATGTTATCTGCAACAAAACAAATTGATTGACTTTAATGTGTGATTGGATTTATTTATTTATTTTCTTGTTTCTTCATTCTCAGTCCCACTTTAATTCTTAGTCATTCTGGATGTAAGAATAAATATATTTTGCGAAATATGATATCACCCCAAAATTAAAAAGAACAAAACAAAGGCTGACATGTCACAAAGCTAGGCCAGAAACAAAATGAGGTCTTGTGAAAAAGATGATTTCTCCGCTGCCGGGAATCGAACCCGGGGTGCCTGGGTGAAAACCAGAAATGTTACCGACTACACCACAGCGGACCTGCCTGACCTCCACTCTCTACCACCAATTTCTTCGCTTTTATTCAAAAACTATTTTTCAATCCAAACGAAGAAAGCCTTGGCATAACTTAACTTTGCTGTTCGGAAGGGAAGCATTTTATCCAGAACATGGCCGTTTCCAACAACTGCAGTTCGCTACTAGCCATACTTTTTCTAATATTTAAAAAAAACTGTCACACACAACAACACAACTGAGTACAGTTCTGTTGTCATTTTCTTGCG
>MRZZ01001637.1:0-12645 GCA_002025285.1 Acanthamoeba comandoni | reverse complement strand
AACATTCTCTCTGCTCTCTCTGCTCTCCCTATCTGAGGGCGAAAGCGCCTAGGCTTAGCCACGGTCACTGTGGCCATGGCTTATTATGGCTAACCCACATGCATCACTCTCTTCTCTTCACTCTCACTCACTCATCTGCTCTCTCTCTCTCTCTCTCATCCTTTCCCTCGTGTGTGTTCAAAGGAATGGCTACTTACGCTTGGCGTATTAGATCAATATGGAGGTAGGTGTTGGCTTGACCTGGAGGAAGCTCGAATTGAGAGGGGTTGGGATACATTGTTTCGTAGAACTTGCGGATCACTTGCAGTGTCTTCGCACTTCCAGGATTTGTGTGGTCTATGTCGTCGTTAATGCAAACAAATTTGCGCGGCTTCTCTAAAATACCTGTTGGTTTGTGTGTGTGTGTGTGTGTGAGAGGGAGGGGATAAGGGACTGAAATGTAATTGTACCATCCAGTTGGCCTTGAGCTCTGGATGCATTTGTATGAACCATCACAAATGCTACGTCATCTGTTCCTTGCACATCGAACCTTTTGTACATTGATGTTCAGTTAGGTTCGGAGAGTCCAGATTATACAATGAATGAGCATGCAGACGAGTGGAATAATGGAGCAGGAGGGTACTTGTTCTTGGGTTTTTTCAATAGCTTCTCGTGGATTTTATCCATAATTTCTTGGCATGCCATGAGTGCATCAATGGTAATCTTGACTTCCTCATTCTCCTCCTCCTCTATCTTTCTTTCGCAGCTCCTCCTCCTTTTCTGCGGCTAAACTATCCTGGTTTCTCTTACTTTGGTTTCTTTAGTTCCAACTTCCTCTTCACTCGATAGCTGCTTTATTATCTGTTCTAGCTCCTCTTCTTCGTTCTTCCTTTCACCAGACAATCGTTTTATTGCTTCTTCTAGATCTTGGTCCTCCTCTTGTTCTTCCTCATTCCACAATTCCTCATCCTCTTCCATATGCTCAAGTTCAATGGGAGGAATCTGTTCTTGATCCTCCTGTATATTGTTATAAATGATAAGGATTTTAAGATAGCAAGACTTTTAAAGCAAAAAATGTATACCCTCTTGGTTTCTGTATTAGATGGTGCTATTTCATTCGGAGTTGTCTCTGTTGGCAACGTCACAGGAGAACTCGCTGTAATGGGAGAAGAAACACTTGCTGATGTGGGGACCTTAAAGCTCTGTAAATTACTGGAAGGGCTCGCGGACTCTGATGTATCTGTTTCGTTGGCCGTACAGCGCGAACTTAGTTGTCTGATGAAAGTTTGCAGTTTCTCATGAGTAATAGGGGCACCAAAGATGCGCAGCGCAATACTGCGCAGCTCATTTCTCTCCAAGTAACCAGACTTGTTGGTATCCAGCTGACTCCAAAGGGAATGCACAGTGATTGTAGGGCGCTAGGAAGAATAAGTTGCATTAATGAAAGGTTAAAGAAGTCGAGCCAAAAGAAAATAGAAAAATGGTGTTGGGGATAATACTTGGCGCATCATAAAATAAAAATATGAAAAGGCATATTGCATATCATCAGGTTGTCTAAATTTGTGTGAAGATGTCTTTTCGAACTCCTCCGGCCATCTTTTGTATTGTCATAATTGCGTGTGAGTCACTTGTTCACGATTTCTTCACCAGAAAACCATTATAAGGTAACACATACCTGGCCTGTAGATCGTTCATGACATTTTTATCAATCATGTGTGGCATGTGTGCAATGACCTTTCGGGGTTCAGGTCCGAACTCTGAGTCCAGCAGGCGGTTGACATGACGAAGTGAGTCTGCAAAAGCATCCAATAGCTTCCTCGTTCCCTTTGTACCTATCAAATAGTGCTTGTGCTTAGCAACAACAATAAAAAATACTTGAAGATAGATAAGGGATTGTACGCCGATTGACAGGAGACTGTGAATGCTCCCAAGGGAAAAGAGAAGGTGCTGCGGGGAGCTCCTTTAGCTGAGAATTGAGCAAAGAGAGGTATTCGCGCTTTTGCTCTGAAATATCTTCCTCTTTAAGCTTCTCATACCTGTCACGCTGCACAAGAATATTAAGCAGCAGTTTGCAGCAACTCTCTTCAATGAGAAGACCAGCTAAAACTTACAGATTCAGGACTATTAGGGAGGCGATGATTAGAGCGATCAGAGGATTTTGCTGCTTTATGCCATAACTTGATGAGGTCTGAATCTTCTTTGTCTGTTTGTTGATCTGTTAATTTCTCTTTATCTTGATCAGGAAATTCTTCAGACAAGAGTTTTCTGCTGCTTCCCATGTTTATTTCCACTGCGTCTTCGGTTTCCTGCAATAATAGAGAGCATAAGCTAGGCGGGCAGTACTAACTGTTATGGAAGTAAATGTACCTGATCTTGTGGTGTAGTCCATCTGCTGCGCGAAAAGGATCGTTCTGTAACTTGGGAGATCTTCTTTTTCTATCTTTTGAGAGGCTGCATTTTGAGTTTCAGTTGCAATGCTTTCCTCGTTTTCTGGGACAAGTTTTATCTCTTTGTTTGCAGATAATATTGTATTGTTAATATTTATAATTAATACTTGAAAGCAAAGAAAAGGAACAAATAGAACTTGCACTCACCATCATCAGGGAGGGCAATAGAAGGGCTCTCACTCGCGGTCTTGTTCGTACTGTTGCTAGTAGTAGCGTTACTGATAGTCATGTTATTGGCAGAGGTATTAACCATTGGCTGTGCCCCAGCGGTTAAGTTGAACTCAACTTCGATAGTGACTGCATCTTTGCCTTGCTCAGCTTCGGTTTCTGCGCTCAAAGAAATGAGCACCTTTTGGCGAGGCTTATTCCTGAATTTTTGTGCATTTAGACTTGGATTTGGGAGTACGAAAGAATGGAAAATAACTCGAAATTTGAAAAAAAAAAAAAACAAAAACAGCATGGGTACATACTTTTTGAAGGTGAGCGTCATAGTTTTATGTTTCTGGGAAATGGTTGCTGTGCGCACAAGATCTGAGTTGTCGTGATTTCCATCAGTTATGCGCGCTGAGCCAATTATGCTCGCTAAATCGATGTACATCGCTGTGACATTCTCTGGCACTTCAACGTCAATCATCTTTGGAAATAAAAAGCTTCAATTATTAACAAAATCTGTTCGAGTACGGAAATAGTTTTCGCATGCAAGAATGATAAGAAGACTAAATATAACGGAATAGGAATGATACGCACTGAAGCGGTGACATTGATTCCCCACAATTTCTCTCTAACCGATTCCATACCACAATCTCCTGCGTCCATAGCACATTCGGGGACCTGCGGAGAAGCTATTATCAGAAAGTTCCTTTCTTCTCTATAATATAACAGATCTATTGTTCAAGCCCAACAAATGATGATAGGCTACCTGGCAAGGTTTGTCACAATACTTATCTCCAATCCAGCTGTCTGGGCAACCGGATGCGCAATAGTCTACGGTTCCTCCCCACGCATTCCCTTATAAGATACATTCAAGTTAGATTTCTTGTGTATGTTTGTGGCACATATATAAATTTACAAACGTACAATAATTAGTGYTAGRCGTGCCTCCTGCGAATATGTATGCATATGTATGTATATATTGATTTTCATATAAATATAGATAAAGAAATAAATGTAAAGAGGATATAGAATATGCTGTGGTGAGTATGTGTAATAACAATAATACCAAATGAAGAGTACGGGGCCGAAGAAGCTGTGGCGTTTGCACAATCTCCTGCATCAAACCCACAAGCTGACACGTTGCAAGCCCTGTCGCAATACCCATCGCCAATCCAAGAGGCGGGACATCCTTCACTACAATCTGGAACAGGCCACGCTAAAAACACCTGTAGGATCATCGTAAATATGACTTCGTAGAAATGCAATTCAACTGCTCTATGTTACCTTTTGCCCTTTTCCCGAAGTATAAAAGTCGTCGGGCCAAACTGGTTCTCCAAACATGGTATCGTCGTTCAAGTATAGAAACTTCTCAGACAGACTGATGATGGTGTTCAGTTAAGTGAAAAATTGCAGTACCGTAATTGATACGATTTAATGACTATAAAAAAAGCTTACCCTGGTATACGATGCAAATGAACCTCTATAGAAGGGGAGGAGAAAGTTGGAAGATGAGACTTATTAGTAAAGATCTCAGCGTGTGGCACTATTTTAATACGAGGATGCGAAAGATCGAGCCAGTAAGGAACCTATGTATCATGAAAATGAAATTAGATGTATGTCGATATCAGTTGATCTCTTAATTTCCATTCCACCCCTTCTTCTTGGGCTGAGGTTGGCTGTGAACTCAAAGGATACAAATATGAAACTAAACTACAGGCAAAGTAAGAGCACAGAGATGTGTACCTGGCCGTTAGTGACGATGTATATGTTGCGCACCCATGGAGCATACATTTCAATTGAACGCAAAGAATAGCGCAGTTCCTCGTTATCTGTTATATAAATTATCAATTTCCAATGCTTGGTTAACTCGCTGCATATCACAGAGCGTTGCTGGGCTCAAGTTAATGCAACATAAATGAAGTTTACCAATATATCGGCTCAAGGAATCTATGTCTGACATGCATGTGTCCTTAGCTGTGTTGGCTTGAGCAGGGGTGGTGACGTTGTTGGTTGCTGTCTGGTTAGCTGCTGCTGTTCCATTCAATATTGCAGTTGTGTTTTTGGGTTTGCATAGGTCTATTGCCACAGTGACAAATATATCAATTAAACGGGTGGGCAGAATAGAGAGGAATCGCAGGGATCAAGAGTAAAGAGAAGAACAGAAGCAGAATGAGAAACGTACATTTGGAATCCCCCATTGCCACTTTGGCTTCCTTTAGAGCTGTGAGTTTTTGGGGGGGGGGGGAAAGGAAGATGTAAATAACCTCGAGGATGCATCAAAGCACAGGGGCACACTCAACGTGATTGCCGTTTGTTGTTGGGGGCTGATAGTGGAGGATAACAATTACCTGCAAGCAGCCAGGGATCGCTTCCATTGACCCAAGTAAAAACAATATCAATTTCTGGCCCACACAGGCGCTGTTCGAACGATGTTCCCATAACGTTGTCTGTCCAATCTCGCGACTGGTAGCTCAGCGTGGAGGTGCCCAGTTTCAAGATGAGTTGCACGATCGAAAAGGATGTGTTGAGCAAGAACAGCAGCCCCAGGACACAGACGGTCATGCCCCATTTGTTTGACAGAAAGGTGAGAAATTTCTTTTGGATAAGTTTTCGCAGATTCATTGTTTTGTGTGTAATTGTGTGTGTTTGAGATGGGGGATGGCTCGAGCAGAGCAAGCTGCTGCAACAAGAGTGGAAAGAGATGGGGTTGGTTTTCTTTCAGAAAGGCACCCCGCCCCACTCTCTTTCTCTCTCTCTTCAACAACAATCAATCAAATCAAATCCCCCGTGCAAGACGTGTCTTGGCGTCCCCCCCCCGTCATGTTGCGGGGGGGGGAGGCAACTGTGAAAACATGTCTCACTTTTCTACTTCACGTCTTGTTGCGGGCACACATCTTCTTCCCACTTGATGTTCAAGAGTTGGATGTAACATGAAATACCACATCCATTCGTGTCGAGGCACTTTTTGGCATAACAATAGTCAAAAATCTAACAGATGCAGAATGTAAAGATCATTTTTAAAGCAATAATAAAGCCACAGATGCAACACATCTATATATATTTTTTTTTTCTCAAGACTTCTTACTTTCATCTTCATCTTCTGCTTCTTCTTTTATCTTTTTTTCAAGCATCTTCTAACATCTTTAGGTTTCAGCCATGGACAATGGTGCCCCCATTTGGATGTAGCACTTGGCCCGTAATGTAAGAAGAGCAAAGATCAGAGGCCAGAAACACATAGCATGGGGCACATTCCTCTGGCTGGCCTGCACGACCCATGGGAACCTCCTAAGATGAAATACAAAGAAAAGAAAAGATTGAGATCACTGATTGATCTTAATTGCAGTAACCAGATCCCAGACACATGAAGAAAGTATGTGACCACATACCTGCCCATGTGCTTCTGTTTTTTCAGGTGGGAATGATGCAGGTATGAGTGGGGTCCTGTTTGTTTGTTTGTTTAATCAAAATCTCTCTTTACAATGTAGTGCAATGTCAAAGGTGCTTTTGAAAATACCAGATAGGCCCTGGTGCCACAGCATTGACTCTGATTCCTCTGCTCACAAGATTTGAAGCTAAAGAGTAAGTAAATGTAGTGATAGCCTTCATGAGAAGAAAATAGATTTGGATTAGTTGCCAAGTTGCTACGATGTAGTTGCAAGATGAAAAGAGAGCAAGTAGTACCCCTTTGGTGGCTGAGTAGTCTATAAGTGCTGGATGGCCCTTATAACAAGTCACTGATGTGGTATTAATGATGTTGCAACCTTCTTTCATGTAGTTCAGAGCAGCTTTGGCCATGAAGAACATTGAATAGATGTTGGTCCTAAACGTCTTGTCCAGTTGCTGCTCAGTGATGTTCTCAATTTTGTCTTGCAGGTACTGAGAAGAAGCATTGTTCACCTTTTGTGTTGAACCAGCTGATTGAGAAATCTTGCAACTCTCAACTGTAAAGGTGGGCCCACCAACGTACCAAGATGTCGAGCTTTCCAAACTGTTTGACAGTCTGATCCACGACCTTCTTGCAGAGATCCTCTTTTGTGATATCAGCAGGTAAGGTGAGGCACCTCCTACCTTCCTTCTCCACATACTCCTTGGTGCAATCAGCATCCTACGAGATCAGTGTTTGGTGGTCAGCCCCCAATGGACAATTCAGATGTTTGAGAGGAGCCAACTCGTTATCACCTTCTGTTCTTCAGGAAGGTACACAATGGCCACATCTGCCCCTTCTCTTGCAAACAAAATAGCCACACTGCGGCCGATCCCAGAGTCCCCACCAGTGATGATGGCAACTTTGCCCTTCAGCTTGTCACTACCCTTAAGGGTTGGACTCAGATTTTTTGGTATAAATTGAGAGATGAGAAGAATGCCATGAGAGATTACCTTGTAGTTAGGAGCCAGAAAGGCAGGAGTAGGAGACATCTTGTACTCCTTGCCTGGAATGCTCTGCACTTGGGGTGGGAATGCTGTTGTAGTTTGTGACATATTGCTGGAGTACCTGCAGAGAGAGCCTGGTGGTGGTTGTGGTGATGTTCGTTTAGTCTGTTTCTTTGCTGTTGTTACAATGCAAAGTGGAAGCATTTGATGACCCTTATATTGCTGATATCAGTGCACCGACAGCCCAATGTTCTTTTGGAGGGTTATAATAGAGATGTCACATAGGGGACGCTCTGTTTTCACTTGGCTTTGATCTTTTCTCGCGATGCAAAATTATATTTGCATTCAGTTTTGAAAAACCCAATAAAAAATCAAATCAGTTAATTCTGTTCGATTTCTGGTTGGCAATCTCGAGCATTCTGCAGAAGCTACTAATCTGATTGGCCAAATTCTATGGACCATTGCATTTTCACGTCAATCGAGTTATTAAGTCAGAGGAATCTACCAGAGAAGTTTGTCAATTTTGTCAGAACATGACATTGGGAGGCCATCTGGCAATTCAAAGACCAGTCCTGCAGGGCTGTAGCTCACATTTTTGTGACACATGAACCAGGTAAGAACAAAAACTATTTATTTACAGACAAATTTACCCACATGTGTATGCATGAATCGCAGAGAATTGTGCCACTACCCTCCACACAGACAGTAGGTTGTCCACGGCTTAATTGCTTTTGTTCTTCTTTGAGGTGAGGCAGGCTTGAGGGCAATAATCAATCTCTGTAGAAGCACTGAACAGCAAGTGGATGTCAACGACGCTGCCTCTGCCCATTGTACTGACCAGCATATCGCCAAGCTGTGAATCATACATGGCCTGAGAGGGAAACATGAACTTCGCCTCCTTCATGGAAAGCTCTCCCAGTTGGTCATCCCAAGAGGCCTTGTGTCCTGGTGTCTTCAGCACAAGATGAACGTCCAGAGTGTTATTAGAATCTAAAAAAGGCCAACCGGTCACGTTGACCGCCCACATGAAGGTGTTGTTGTCAGCATGAAACGTCTGGCCTGCCAGCTGGTAATCACCCTCCTCCATGAAGAGATACAACCCAACGGAGAAACATCCACCTAGGGCATCAGTAGTCATGGAGATGTGACTGACGCTCAGATTTTGAAAGGTCATCGAATGGACAGGCGACAAAGTAAAGTTGCTTGCGGCCAAATGTACGTTGTTAGATGTACTGGTAATGTTCTGATCATATTCCACAAGTGAGATAAAGCGAATGCTGTACTGTTTGCTTGAACCGTCTTTGTTGGAATTGTTGTGTGAATGTGAATGCTCTGTTGGATAGAAGTTGATAGTCCCCTTACTGTTCACCTTGATGCTCAAGTCATCGTTCTGCAAAATTGTCTGTCCACCTGCACATGCAATAGCAACGGCAACAAGAAGCAAAACCACACCTAATCCCTTCATCACTGTTTCGTTGTATGTGAGTCACAGAAGGATTTGTTGCACGCACTCTTCGCTAACAAAAGAACTTCTTGTGGGCCCCTAGACCCATGTCACTCCACAAGTGGAGAAGTCTCATTGGACCCATTCAACGGCGTTGGATAACCAGTAAGAAGTGTTGCGGGCCGGAGACTGTTGGGAGTGCCCTGACTTGCTCAACAAGCTTTAGTTCCAAACTAGACGAAAACCCTACGGCTTCCCTTCAAAGAGAATTCTTTGGTGATGGTGAGCTTCATTGTTGATACTGTCCCAAGTGTCCAATGTGGATGGATATGACATCTAATTCAGTATGTTGCCTGCATTGTCCTCGCAACTTGTCTAACTACTAAATGTCTATTTTGTGTTTCACTGTTTCTGGAAGTCCATCAGTAGTTTTTGTGTGTCAACAGTAGTTGTGTTTCTTTCTCCTCACTTAGCTGACATATGAGAGTAAATGTTGTGGAGTTGGAGACTTGCCTCCTGGACGTGCAATGCACTGCCTAGGCTCACTCTTATATGCATTACGGTTAATTGTACATTTTGTATTTCCAGTTTAATTTTAATATGTTACACTCATTTTGGATGGTCTCACTACGTTGTAAAGCAGTAGCACGCTGTTGGTGAAATTGCTGGGCTTCGCAAGCAGCTGTCCAAAGGCAATACCTGCAGTTTGGCTCAGAGTGATTGTTCCAATGCACAAGAATACCTTATGACCACAAATACCAGTCAGAGGCCAGTTTCAAAAATTGACAGTTATCAAAGTTGAAGGATTCTTGAACTTACAAATTGAGAGAAGTAAGATGCTTCTGCCAGAGCAGGAATGTATGATATCAGCAGGCCCAGAATGTGCTGTGTTGAAAAGGATGCTTGCATTAGATACTGTGCACTGTGTTGCAACTGAAAAAAAAAAACATGTGACTTACATTAAATATAGGAAAGCTCAGAAACATGCAAGTTGTGTTTTCGCAAAAGATCTTTTCCCATCCACTGTAGAACAGCAAAACAATAACAGAAAGTGAATAACTAGTTGTTTGGGATTGTTCAAAGGCCTCCAAACCTTTCATAAGGATGATTTCCAAAGCACTTGATTGCAAATGCAAGAGACACAACAATGCAACTCTTCCCAAAGCTATTATGTGAGAAGGAAATATAAATTGATGTGTACAGAGAACAAAACACCATAGCACAGATGAGCAATCAAATAGAAAGAGAATTACCTAAAGAGCACTGGGAGATATGGCCTGATGCTGTAGTTTGCTGCTTCTAATATCTCACCAGAAGGACATCCAAACTTGCTAAAAAACTGTAAATTGATTTTTGTTTGAGTCATATAAAGTCATGAGACCCAGATGGAAAGCTCTTAAGAGATGTAATTACCAAAAAGCAGATTGGAGCAAGGAATGCAAAGAGAGGACTTCCTTCAGGTGAAGGGAGCTTTTTCTCAAGCACCATCCACATGAATCCAAACACATAGAAGGCGGAGTGATTAAGGAAGGAGAAAAAGCATGACCTCAAGGCATTTGCTTGGAAATCTGTTTATCACACATGTTGAGCAGAGGGTTAGAGATATGGCCATGGTGAGCGAAGAGAGTAGAAGAAGCATGAATAGTACCAGTCAGATCAAGATTCTTCATAAACGTCTCATTTTGCTCCAAGTGCTGATAGCAACACGACGTGATAAACAGATTTCCACAGAGTATGAGACACAGAACTACAAATGGTAGGTTGATGAACACTTGCTGGTCCAGGCACGTTGCTTGCTTCTTGCATATTAAGAATTTGGGTATCTTGAAACTGATCTTAGGCGGCAGTGAAAGGGAAACAAACAGCATAGGAATGATGTAGATGCACAGAAGGCCCATCATAACTGTGAAGTCATTGTAGCCCATGTATTGGTTCCACATGAAGACTAAAGTTGGCAATATCAGCGTGACAGGAGCATACAACAAACTTGGTGTCGTTCCCTATATTGTGTAGAGGTAATGGTGAAAATAAGAGACCCAGGTGTTACAATTGATCAAGACACATGGAAATGAAGGTACCTTGGAAAAGATATTAGAGCGACGAGACTGATTGTATCTTACAATGCCACTGAAGAGAGGGGAGTGCACAATCCACAATACCAGGAGGTAAGGGAACACAAAGAAGAGGTGACCAGGGGCATTGACGTAGTAGTAGTGCCAGTCCAGTACGTTGTTGTCCATTTCTATTTGAGAGCTTAATGCGCTGAGAGTTATGGCTACATAGTGAAATGCCTGGGACAAAAGTTTGAGGAGTGTCACTGTGGACATGTACAAAAGCAAGAAGAAGGCAAGCCTGGTGTTGGTTGGGCCAAGAAACACTTTCTTTAACACCAAAGTCCACCTTAACAAATACAAAAATAGACTGTAAATTAGAGAGAACGAAGGGTCTCAAAATAGAATTAATAAGGGTGGTTTCAAGATGTGGCATTGAGTCATAATTGTAATTACCTTGGTTGTGTCTTTCTGATTTGGTTTTCAGTTGAGATTCTTTGAAAGAGAGAAGTGTAAAAGAGGGCACTCCTCCAGCCAGCCCAGAGAAGCCACAGTGATATGCCCACTTCAACCAACTCCTGTTCCCACCAACAATAGGATTTGCAATAACCAAAAATAAGTTTAATGGCGATTCTCTAAAAGGGAGTTGCCCCAAAATAACACTCAAAAGGGATTCACCACCACATACTTTGGCGGAGTGGACGGGCAACTTTGCAACTTCAAAAAGAGAATCAAAACCCCACGCTGCGGTCCGCGCAACGGCCATCCTGTCTTGCATCTTGATGTCATCGTCCTGCATGAGATGCAAGACACCTGCAGCCTGGTTGCCCACAAGCAACAAGACCAGGAGGATCTCCATGGTCTTCAGATAATAATGGTCTGATCCGCCCTTCGTCGTGGAGTCCACTGCAAGCATTTCTAGTTCTTGGCCTCTCTGTGCCCGATTCTTTTTTTAAAACAGTTCCAACCCCCCGTGATGTGGTGGTCTCTCTCCAAAGCTTGGTATTAGAGGAAGAAAGCAAATGAAACAATGGCCCCCAATACCCTTGGCTACCTCACACAACTCCTGCTACCTGCAACGATTTACACCACACGTTCTAAGTTAACCCGTAATCTTGCAAGTCCTCCGCCATTGGCTGAAACTTGAATCAATTTAGATAACTCCGAGAGAAATGTCATTTAATGATTAATTGAACTATCAAACTAGGAAAGGTTGCCCAGCTGCATTCTGTTTCGTTGGCTTTTCATTGATAGGTTAACTTGATACCACAACAACTTCCGTTCTGCGGATCAATGTAACCAGATTCGCGAGCTCTACCTCTCCGTTGTGTTTGCGGCCAAAATGTGTGTGGTCCGTGTCATGTCTCTGATCGTGTGTGCTTCCAAAGGTGTGCTGTGTGTGTGTGTCAAACTTGCACACACACATAACACACATACACCAAACTAACAATACAAAGGCAAAGCTTTCGCCTCCCCCCTTCTTCTTTTGGTGGTGGTTTCAAGTCATATGGCAAGCGTTGAGGATTCAATGGCGAGGGTCAAGCAATTGCAAGCCTCCGCTTTGCACGCCCACCTCTCCCAATGGCAGGACCAAGAAAGACAACAACAACAACAGAAGATGAAACTGATTGACACCGAGACACCAAATAAGAAAAACACGAATATCAATCATCATCATCATCAAAATCAATGGACCAACACATCAAGCAAAGCTGAACCAAGCCAGTGGATGCACAGAATCTCTTGGCTGGATGGGCTCCAACTACTGCAGGCAACAGTATGGACTCTGGCACACAACCTTCGATTCTTTCTGCCCAGGAAGCATTGGCTGCGCCTCTTTCCTGATTCCAATGAAGGCGCACGACCTCTGATGGTAAGTAAATCAAACAACCCTGCAGACTTCCTCTTTGCTTGCCCATCCTAGCCTGTTTCTCAATCTCCTGCTCTTTGTAAACACCCCAGATGTCCTTAGAAAGTTTGCAGGGCACCCTGCTGGCCTTTAGCTATAATTCCTTCTTCTTCCTGTCTGGCGCTGTTGCTTTCTTCACCATAGCACACTATTTTGCCAAATCACTGCCACTAACATCAAGAGAAGCCATCAAGATCAACTACACAAATAGACATTTGCTTTCCACTTGCATAGATAAATGTGGTAATGTTCTCTGAACTCTGCTCTCTCTCTCTCTCTCTCTMCACSYAC
>MRZZ01001631.1:0-12202 GCA_002025285.1 Acanthamoeba comandoni | reverse complement strand
ACCACTTACTCCATGAGTGTAATATCTGATATCTTGACTTAGGAGCCACTGGCCATATGATGTGTGATCATAAATGGCTACACAACTACATAGCTATTGAACCATACTCCATCTTGCTAGGCAACAACAACCTCATCTACACATAAGGATATAGTGATATATATGCTATATCTAATGTTAATAATGTCAAATGGAAGATAACCCTTCATCAAGTTCTCTTCATTCCAGACCTGGTAAAGAACCTCTTATCATCAACTTGTCTGGCCACACACAGATTCTTATACATCTAGGACTCAAGGGGCGCCATCATCCACTGCCCAAAGACAGGCAATGATCTCCTTCAAGTACAAGCCAAACACAACATGCTTGTCTTCAAGATCCATCCTACACACTCAGAAGGACAAGCCCTGGTCATGTATGAAGAGCTCTCCATCAATAAACTACACTGCCACTTGGGCCACATTAGCCAAGATCACTTGAACAACATCATTAAAAAGAATGATAAGTTCAAGCACTTTTAAGGGAGCCAATTTTACTAGTGTGAAGCTTGCATCAAGGGCAAACAGCATTGTAAGCCCATTGGCTATAGACCAACAGAATGAGTGACAGAACCACTGGCCCTAATACATTTGGATATCTGTGGACCCCTGCCTACATCATTTGTGAAGAAAAGATATTTCATCACCTTTGTTGATGATTTTTCACGCTATATAACAGTTTACGCAATCAAGCACAAGAGTGAAGCCCTAGAAAAGCTCTACAACTTCCTCAGCACCCATGCTTTCATTGAAAAATGCAAGGCGCTGTGCTCAGACCGTGGAGGAAAATACACAAATAAAAAATTTTTTTCCTACTTTTAAAACCATAGCATTGAGCACCTACCCACTGAGCCCTATACACTAGAGCTCAACAGGGTAGCAAAACAATTCAACCACACTGTCCTTAACATAGTGCACCCTATGCTACTGGATTTCAGTCTCTCCAAGGCTTACTAGGCAGAAGCTCTACTCACTGCCACCTACATCTACAACTACGTGCCACACAAAGCCCTTTGCAATCAGATGTCTCTTGAGTTGTAGATGAAAATGACTTGAGACAACTCCCTAAGCCATCTAAGGCCTTTTGGATGCCAAATGCATGTACTGCTTCCCCCTACTCAACAAGAGAAGTTAGGACCCCACAGCCAACTAGCGACCTATCTTGGACCACATCCAACGCTTAATGCACACTGACTGCACTTTAAGAACTCTAAGAAAGTAATAGTCAGCCACAACGTGGTGTTCTCAAAAAACCAGGCAGTGACCCCTACTAGCATTAAAGTAAATGTTCCAATACAGGTTAGCATACCCTCAACTCAATCACAGCAAGTGCCACTTGTGTTTCCCATCACATTGGACGAAATGCACATCAAAGGCATTGATGATACCACACTAGAAGATGATGTTGCTGCTGAGGAAATTGCTGTCTTTGACCTCAACAATCTTACAATAAACCTTGACAACACCCTGCTGCTCAAGGAGAGCAATGTTTCTAAGGCACTGAACCAGATGACAATGAGCAAACCAGTGCAGAGACACAAGCATAAACTGCCCTACAAGTTTCAGTTTCCCTCAAGCAAAAGGCAGCCCAAGGCCAATCCAAAGTACGCAGACCAAGCCACTGCTGTTACTGAAATCAAGGAGTCAGATGCCCACACTACCCCATCAACCTTTTATAAGGCCATTAGCTCTAACAATGCAGCCTAGTGGAAAACGACAATGGAAGAAAAATTCAACTCCCTCACTCATAACAACGTGTTCAAGCTTGTACCCCTACCGGCCAGCCATAAGCCAATTCAAACGCGCTGGCTATACAAAATCAAGCGCAAAGCTGACAGGTCTATTGACCGCCTCAAGGCATGCTGGGTTGCCAAGGGGTACTTGCAGTGCTATAGTATTGATTATGATGAAACATTTGCACCAGTAATGCGCATGGAGAATCTTCACCTCCTTTTTGCAATTATGACAGCTTTGGATGCAAAAATACATCAAATGGATGTGGACACCGCCTTCCTCTAAGCCCAACTAGAAGAAGAAGTTTACACAACCCAGCCAGAAGGGTTTGTGTCAATGAAGCACCCCTAGTATGTCTGCTTGCTCAAGAAAAGCCTCTATGGCTTAAAGCAAGCACCACTGGCTTGGAACAGGACAATTGACCAACACCTACAACAGAATGGCTTCCACCCCTGTCAGGCCGACCCTTGCGTCTACATGAAAACGAACTCAAAGGAGCTGGTCGTCATCGCAATCTACAAAATTCCCTGCACAACAACTTCAAGGGGTCAAGAATCTGCTCAGTGAACATTTCAAAATCACTGACCTGGGGCCAGCACAATCTATACTAAGTATCGAGCTCAAGCATGACTGAAAGAACGGGACTCTATGACTCAGTCAACCAGGGCACATCAAAGGGGCGTTATTGGACTTCAACATGGCCAATTGCAAGCCCAAGCACACGCCGGCCACCACAAGTCTTGAGCTGCCCCAACTCCAACAAACGAGCAAAGAGAATGCACAGCTCCCCTATCACTCATTAATTGGAAAATAACTCTACATTGCGCTTGCAACACATCCCAATATCACCTACATCGTATCGCACCTGGCACGCTACGTAACAGGGTACAGCCACTTGCATTGGGAAGCAGCAAAACGTGTACTGCAGTACCTTCAGGCAATCAAGGACATTGCCATCGAGTACTCTCACAACGCAGCCACGGTCATTGACAGCAAACTGGCCACACCAATAGGATATTGCGACGCAGACTGGGCAGCAAACAAGGAAGACTGCAAATCTATCTCAGCATATACCTTCATGCTGGCTGGTGGACCAATATCGTGGGCTTTGAAGGCGCAGACCACCGTGGCCGTCTCTTCCACAGAGGCTGAATACATCACACTCTCAGAAGCCACTCACCAAGCCATCTACGTCAACGCCCTACGCAAGGATCTCAAGTTGGACACCACACAACCCCTGGTCATCTACATTGATAACCAGAGTGCTCAGAGGATCGCTACTGCCCCCACTTACACCTACCACGCGAGGATGAAACACCTCAACGTAAGGCTGCACCATGTTCATGATGCATATGCCAAAGGTACTATCAACATACTCTACTGCCCCACTGAGCACATGATTGCCAACATGCTCACCAAGGGGCTTCCAGAACCCAAACTCGTCTACCTCAAAAACGAGATGGGACTACGCAACAAGACAATAAACAAAGATCAGGAATGAAGGGGCGTGTTGGAATTATATCATTCCTGTCTCCTTGTTTGTAATCCTACTCCCAGACAGAGAATTATTCCCTGTCACCCCGGGACTACCAAGTTAATCCAGTTTATCCGAATCAACAAGAACATGGGGTTGAGACCCCAAACATCACACTCACCAATCATGTTTTGTAAACACATATATTTAAAGCTTTTTCTTTATTTAATAAATTTATCTCTTTACACACAAACACTTGTGTTCGTACTGCTCACACTCAACCTCTGCTAACAATTTTGTAATGAAGATCATCAAAATGATATGTCTTAAAGAGAAATAATTTTTAGGGTTACCATCTGAGAGATGCCTGCTCATCTGAGCGCCGCCTGCCTGTCTGAGCACCATCTGTCTGTCTGAGCACCGCTTGTCATCTGAGCACCGCCTGCCCATCTGAGCATCGCCTGCCTATTTGAGAGCTACCTGCCTGTCAGAGAGCCTCCTGCCCATCTGAGCACCGCTTGCCCATCTGAGAGCCACCTGCCCATCTGAGCACCATTTGCCCATTTGAGAGCTGCCTGTCTGTCTGAGCACTATTTACTATCTGAGCACCGCCTGTCCATCTGAGAGCCACCTGCCTGTTAGAGCACTGCCTGCCTATCTGAGAGCCACCTGTCTGTCTGAGAGCTACTTGCCTGCCCACAAGAGCCACTAAACTCTAAGTGAGACTCAGTCTTGTTTATTGATAATGGTAAGTTCTTTTTTTTTTTTCTTTTTAAAAGGAGTACCAATACAGCCAAACTAGCAAGACAGGTCCTAAAGCCACCCGAACCTCTGTGTATGCCGTCTGGTCTAAAACGAGTATATGCTGAAGATGATGATAAGGTAAGAGAGAGATATCAGGGTGATAGAGAACCAAACAATGTTTATGAAGATGATATTATTGAAGTGGCCAAGGTTAGTGAGAAAGAAAGTGAAGAGAGTAAGGAAGAAGAAAGTGATGACCAAGTCAAAAGTAAGGAAATAGAAAGTGAAGATGCTTAATAATTTAAGGAGGTAGGTTGAGTCATCACAAACCAAATAATAATATAGTTCTTGTTTTCTTCCCTATGTAGACATATTTATGATTAGTAGAGTCCCATAAAAAGCCAGTTGTTGTTAACTTTGTCTTCACCAAACCCTCTCTTCTTTCTAATTATACAAACAACAATAACACCAAGATCACCCTTCTTTACCTCCAACCCTCCACTACCATATGAAAGGCTCATTGAGAAAAGAGTACTTTATTGCAAGCGTATCAACATGGCCACAGGAAGAGATACCAACAACAACAACAACAGACATGTGCACATGCCTTTGTCTTTACGTTCTTCTTGTCGATGGAAGAATAAGGAATAGTGAGTGTAGCAATCGTGGGTGGGTGTAAAGTCCAACATTGTGCTCATCTTGACATGTTGTTGTGAACCACTTTGCATGAGCTGCGCATGCAGGACATCATGTCAACATGCCATTGCATGAGTCGGCCACACAACCAACATGTTGTAAAACACTACTTTGCATTGGGTTGCTGCTCTTCCAGCATGGCTGACCATTTTGTGCAAGTTGCTCAACTCAACATGTCACTTGACCAACATGCAGCACACCACTTTCCATGTTGAGTTGGTCACTCAACATCATTGCAAACCACTTTTGCATGAGAAGATGACCACAACATGGGGTGAACCACTTTGCATGAGTGAGTTGTTGGCCATCCATCCAACATGGACCATCCACCCTGCTGGACGAGTTGAGTCATTTGCCCAACATGGACAAAACACATTTTTGCCATGGAACACCTCTTTTGTGGGTTGGCAATCGAACATGTCAGGCCGCTTTATATGAGCAGTCGGTTTGCTGTTGGCAAGTTGGTCAATGAACATGACCTGACCTCTTGACGTGCGAGTTGCGCTTGCCCAGCCAACATGTACCCACACAATGTGTTTTGCTGTGTCCAGTGCATGCATCTCAGGCAAAGCGGCGGCGAGTCGTCATGTTGGGTGACCCACTCAAGCAAAGTAGTTCTCAACATGATGGATGGCTAGATTTGGTCAGTTGGTTGTCCAACATGGTGTTGCAAATCACTTTGCATGTTGAGTTGGTTACTTACTTGACATCTACAAAAACCACTTTGTGTCAGTTGCTCACTCGACAACTCAGTTGTTGTCCATCCAAAATTGATGAACACAAAGGAAGATCATTCAACATGTTGAACCACAATGCACAGGTCAACCGCCTTGGCATGATGGAACCACTTTGCCCATGTCCGTCTGGAGATTGGTGGCTGTGCATCTTAAGGTGTCCAACATGAGTTGTTGTCCTTGCCACTTGTTGGAACACGATATGGCATCGCACACAAGGTGTTGCATCAAGAAAGTGGCAGTGCAACCACTTTGCATGCGTGAGTCGGTCACCCAACACGAAACACTGTCTGTCTGTCAGTAAGTTGGTCACCGAACACCGCAGACCTGTTGTCATGAGTAATATGATCCATCATGTTGCAAACCACTTTACATGCTGAGTTTATCCCAACATGACAAAGTACTTTTCACAAGTTGGCAATCTGACATGCGGCAACGCTTTTTTAAATACGCTGGTCAACCATCGTGGTCCTTGCGAGAACACACACTTCTTTGGGTGATACATCATCCTTTCCCTCCCTCTAGCAGCAAAGCATCTTTTGGTCAAAGGCAAAAAGATGAATGTCAATCGTCAATAAGATGTCTGATCACCATAAATATGACCTTGAGCACTTGTGCGTGTGACTGAGCATGTGTCAGTGTGGTGTGCACATCTTGACAACATGTGAAAAGGATATGTAAGTGGCTCGCAGCAATTGATGTTGCATATGAATGGTCTTGTTGTGAAATGAAAGTCTCCATGCACAAATGCTACATGTCTTCATGCAATCTGGATCTTCTCATGCACCATCAACTGCCATGTGGCGCCTGTGTAAGGGGTTGCACTAAACACTGCTATTGACTGTGTGCCATGCAATCATCATCAGAACAAGTATCGTCATCATAGACACAGGAAGCGACCAACAACAACAACAACAGACATGTGAGGATGTCTTTGCATCCCTTTCAATGATGGAAGGACAAGTGGAGTGGAGTGGAGTGGTGTGTGAGTGTGAATGGTGCTCACCAGCCATGTCAAACCACTTTGCATGAGATGTTGCACCACATTGCATGGATTGATCATCTACACCATTACACCATTGCCCTTTGCATATGCGCACTCATCCAACACGTCGAGACACTTTTTTTATTATCACAATGTGCGACATGGCTCACGGCTGCTTTTTGTATCGCTTGTGCTTGTCCAATGTGAACACAACCGATCTCTTTGCATGATGTGCTCTCCACTCAACCTCATCATGCACATGTGCATAATATTATGTTGAGTGGCCGTCACAAAGTAAATTGAGCGAGCATGTCTCATTTTAGTATCATCATCATCATCATTTGCACTGGCACAGCATCCGCAACCTGGGGAAAGTCGAACCACAAAGCCACACGCGGCCAGGCGGTTGACCAAGAAGAGAGCACAACATCATAGATTCGCAATTGAGAGGGTCACTCAAACCTGTTGTGTTCGGCGTGACATGTACACACATACGCAGAGAGTTAGACGCCATAAGGATGGTGGTCTATTGCAGGTGTGGCAATAACAATGTTGTGTGTATGTGTCAGTGAGGAGATATGAGTAACAAGTCAGCGCACAACAACATGGGCACATTGCTGTCGCCTGACTTTTAGTCGCACAGACATTCGATCATATAGCCCGTTGACATATGATCATCGCTGTTGTCATACTCACAGTCGTCAACCACATTGTGTTGTTGTTGCTGGCACCAACGAAAGTCTATTGAATACAATGTTGCACTTTGTCACTTGCACAATGGCAACAATGACATGAACAAGAAGAACACACACACACACAAAGAGTTGTCGTTGGTTTGGCTGATGCAGCAGCGATGACCGATGTGTTCCATTTCCAGCAAGGATGGACGCGGTGTAACCTTATGAATGTCGCACTCTCGCGTTGTGAGTGTTGGCTTCATGCTCTTTCCTTCTTGTTCATGAGAAAGCGTCGCTCACTCTTTCAACCACCGCTCTTCTTTCTTTGTCATTGGCATTGACCATATTGGTGGTTCATCCTCTCTTTCCCTCTCGTGAAATAGGTGTGTTCCCGTGCCAAAACACACAATGTTATCGAGAACATACCATAACAGCATGTTTGTGGTGCATAACACGTCACTTTGAACGTACATTTGGGTAGGTTGCATGATGTACCACAACCAAAAGTGGTGAGAGAATGGCCCCCAGGTGGGGCTGATGGAGGGCAATGGCCCATGACAATTGTGCGACCTTTCCAATAATCGTGACCCACCACTGACCCCAACTTTTTTTTTGTTGGTTGGTTGGTCAAAGGTGAAGTCTAGTGGTGGTGACCGACCAACAAAATTTTTTTGCGAGGTGCGAGTTGGCCATTTCATGTTGCCACTTGCTCCGCCACTTTCAACTTTTTGCAAACCATGTCACGATTTTCGAGACATATGGCTCTGCACCACATGGGCCATCATGGCCACCGCTTGTGGATACATGCACAGATTCAACATGGTGGGACTGCGTGCTGCACAACTATGCCATGGCTGAGGGCCAAGCTCATGCTCTGGTGTCCTTTTCAGGGCCATCAATTGTCACTGATCAGCGAGGTGTGACAATGCAGTACAATGTGTGCCATCACCCTTTTACTAAGTGCAACAATGTGTCCAACTAATTCGCGGCTCTGCCAGTATAATCATCACACACATAAATGGACATGGTTGAGTGCATCGTTGTTGCTTCACCACATTCAACACAATCACTGTGATCGAACTGCCGAACAACTACAATATAATAACAAAGGCTCTTTTATAATATCATATTAGCTTTGGTCATTTCTCTACTTTTTTTTCACTCTGAATGAGACAGTATTGTTTTCTATTGTTGTGGTTATTATTTTGTGCTGAAAGAAGAATCAGAGATCTTGACTGTCTACTTGTAACTCATCTTCATTTAGCCCAACAACATTATCAAAAGGGTGCAGTTCATTGTTGGATTGCGTTCTGTCTTCTTCTTCATTTTGTTAAGCTTCTGCACACTTCCACATACATATAACAGACTTTTTCTTCGTCTTCAATCTAGATATTGACTGGCCTTCCTCCTGTGGCAGCCTGCTGTGGAGGTATGACATTTGTATGCTGTAGACGATCAAAGAATTCTGTGAAGCTATCATAGGTATCTAGCCTATCATTCCAACCATAGGTGTAAGCCTACTCACACATACAAATTGATTTCAATCAGAGATAAAATAGTTAAACACCATACATGGGGGTTGGTTTAAAAATGTTGTTGCAACAGGACAGGAATCACTTTACCTTGTTTACTAGTGTCAGCTCATCCCAAGGACGCTGGAGCATTTGACCAAAGAACTCCCAGGTGCCCAGAGAATTCAAGTCATACTTCTTGAGGTTATGCTTCTTCACAACATTATTCCACACCTGTTGTTGTTTGCCCAAAATGATTCATGACTTAGAATTTAGCTTGACTCTTGGACTCGATGGAAGAACACACTCACCTCCTTCTTGTCTCTCATGAACTCAGACATGTTAAAGTTGGGCTGTTCCTTGACCACTGCCTCCATCCCAAAGTATGCTGCCAGCTTTGGCCACAAGTGTTCCATTCTACGTTAGCGTGGAGAAGAAAAATAAGAAAGATATAAAACCCTAGCTGGTACACTAACAAACTCCTGTCTACACATGCCTGTAATAATCTCCATTGGCAATGTTGAAAGCTTGCTTGTTGCATTGGCCATGATCGTCTCTCAACATCCACAGAATGAATTTGGTCAACAACCTAAGAACACAAAGTGCTCTCAAACTTAAATAGTGGTTGTCTACAAACACCACCACCACTACTGAAGAACCAACCTGTTGTCAGCGAATTCCCTCAAGCAATGGTAGGCCTCACGTCCATAGGGAAATATCAGAGGCTGACCCAATTCCTTCATCATTACTGCATACACCGCCATGCTCACTCCAAAGTTCATAGCAGTGTTCGTTGTGAAGCCTTTTTATGAAAAAAAAAAGTCATTGAGTTATTATTATTACAGGCATAAAAATGATAATAGTAAGGATATGAACCAATAATGCATGGAGGCCTGGAAACACTCCACTTGAGGCCTTTTTTCCTCTTGGCTGCCTCAGCAACATAGTCCTCCTGGGCATAGTAAAAGTTGGGCCCTGTTCTTGGGTGGTCTTCCCTGGAGGGTGTGATCATACCCTTCTGTGGCCCCAAATGCATATCTGAAAGTCCACACATTCAACAACAAGTAGAATAGATTAGATTCATAGTAATGAATGGATAGAAGAATGGATGATGATATGAGGGCCACTAAACTGTAGTACTTGGTGCCTGTCTGAAGGTAAATGTGCTGAAGGAGTGGAGCACTCTCTATGGCTGTATCAACAACTTGCTTCAACATGCCCAAGTTCACCTTGACCTGTTCCTCCTCAGTGTTGGCTCCAATCCAGGTCATCCAGATGAGATGTGTGACATCTCTATAGACAGGAATCTACCACAATGTGAAGAACTCATTTGTCTGCACTTGAATCAAGACATGAATATGTGGAGACAGTTACCAGCTTTTCTTGGACCTGTTTTGGGTCCTTTAGGTCACAGTAAATGATGTTGTAGCCTGGGATGTTCTTGGAATAGTCCTTAGGTGTTCTCTCGACTCCAGTCACTTTCCAGTTTCCTGAAAAATGATGTTACACTACATTTAGTGTACTTGCTAAGCAAAGCATAGAAGTTGTGAGAAAGTGAAGAAGAAGTGCTTGCCATCAAGGAGCATCTGCTTGGCTAGCTGTAGGCCCACAATGCTGCTTGCCCCAAATATCAAAGCGTGCTTCATCTTTTGTTGCTGTTAAAGTATTTGCTACTACTACTACTTGTACTCTATAGTGCTATATAACTTCGATGAGCTTAGGCACAACCAGCTAGCATACATTTAAAAAGACCAAGAAGTTGTTCCATTCAGGGATAGATGGTTTACAGTTGAAAATCTGGGCCTGCAACCTTGGGATCTATAAGGGAATGCCCACAGATATTTGTTGCTTTCTTACCATACAATACCATCATTGATGTCATTACTTTCGTTTGTTTTTGAGTGAAAGAGAGTTGAGGCCTCAACCCATTGCAATAGGTGTTGTTGTCACAAACAAACTGGGCTTGTTTTACTTTTTTTAAAATTAATTTTTTTCTAGCTGCGGCCTATTTAAATGATAGCAACATTCCACATGAGATATTTGGATGGAATCTGGCATCTTTTCATGTACCATTTAAATAGTTGGTAAGAAGAAATCTCTTTTTATTTTGGCCTTGGTGTGCATTTATTCTTTCTCCTGGTTAGAAATAAAATAGAGAATCAAACATTAAGAAAGGAAGAGAGAGTTGAAGGGATTCGTGATTCATTTAAAAAGAGTGATATAATAAAGGCCAACATTTGATTGGTGTGGGCAATTCAATGACGTCACTATGATGAATACACGGGGAAGAAATGATGTCATTATTATTATTGCAAGTTGAAGGGGATTTGGCAGATGTAATAACACGGGCGCAAATAAGACTTGCCAAAACTTCAATTGATAATTATCCCTCAACCCAGCCGCAAAAGCGGGACTCAACATCCAGACCTCCCCAACCAAAATGTCCACACACACACACACACAGTGATGTTTCCAATTGGGTGTTTATTTCCTCTTTCTTTCTTGCTCCCACTTCACTTACTTTCTCCCTGCTAATAAAACACTCCTTCTGGGGTTAAATCAAACTTATAAAAATTGGCCCAAGATAGGCGCAGCATGTCTAAAAAGACAACAGGTCGTAAACAATAAAAACAACAATAGAAAGCAAAAAACAAAGAATGGGCGGGAGGGTGGGTAAACACTGGGTTACGCTTGAGCAAAAAAGAGAAAAAACATGCTTTCTTACTCACTACACCCTTTCTATATATACCCTCTCCTTGTCAACACTCATCACACCGCTTACACCTCACTCTGACTGCCTATTTCCATCACAAAACCATCCACTTTCACTCCAACTCCTACACACACACAAACCAACTGGCCAGACAAAAAGTCCCCTATTTGCAGCCCTTTCCGGTATCGGGATAATGCCCATTTTCTGACCTTATGGCTAGAAAACTATACATTAATCTTCTGAATGCGTTCTGGGATGCAGTATTAAATTTCCCGACACCTTGTTTGCTTAATGTTAGTTTCACACAAATGAACGGATGAACGACACACAAGGCAGTTATTTATTTCCTTCTCTCTCAAAGGGAATCAATCGAAACAAACACACACATGCACACACAACGAACAGATTGAACAACACACCACAAACAAACATAGGGTTAGGGTTAGGGGACTAACTTTAAGATTTGAAGAGTCACTTTATAAGTGCTCAATAGGGTTTTATAATTGAGCAAAAGTGAAATAAATGTTTCTAACTTACTTTTAAAAGTAGATTACTGTTGTACAAGAGTGGGCTTCCTACAGACAAGTGGTAAAAAGTTGATTTTTTATAGACACACTTTAAAAATTTTTTTTTAAAGTAACTTGTTGATAAAAAAATCTAAAAAAATGTGATTATTTAATAGACCACCAAATGCTACATCTTTGTTTTTTTTAACAAATTATGGAAAAAAAAAGTCAAAAAAGTGAGAAACTAAATGAGACTTAAGTGAATGAGAGGTTAAGGTTAAGTATTTAACCATAAGGTTATTTTAGATTTCTCATAGACAAACTTTATATTTTAATCAAATCAAGGTCAAAAAATAAAAATATCATTTTTGTAGATTTTTTCATCCATTA
>MRZZ01001597.1:0-18109 GCA_002025285.1 Acanthamoeba comandoni | reverse complement strand
ACATAACATACATAAAACAAACCAACTGCCAAAAACACAACTGCCTTACAAAAAAAAACAAAAAACTGTGAATCCCCATAAAATCCCGGTATGACAGAGGCCAATCAGTGACCAGCACAATGTTGTGAATTGCGCTTTTGCTGGCAGTCAATTCGGTTAACCTTTTCTCTCGCCACACACAAACCCTGCACTCGCTGCACCGAAGCAATCCTCCAAAGACAAGTTTCCCCTCTTTTCGCCAATCAATACTCTTTTTGCACAATGGATCCTTGGGGACAACAGCAAGGCTTTGGTATTGTTTTTTCGCAAATTTGTGGTCTTTTTTTTTTCATCCTCTTGGACTCATTTCATTTCATTAAATTATCTTGTACAAGGTGCACCTCCCCCTTCAGGGTTTGGAGTGCCACCAGGGATGGGAATGGGTGTTCCAGACTATGGCATGCCCCCTCAAGGCTATGGAGGGCCACAAGGTACTGCACCCATCCCAGACAATGCACTGGAAATGCAGTAAAGATGGTTCAATTGCTAACATCCGGTAGATTATCAGGGTTACCCTCCAACTGCAGGATTTGGCTTTGCTGAAAGGGGCGCTCCAGGGTTTGGGGTACCTCCCCCTCAGGGCTATGGTGCTCCAGGTTATGGTGCCCCTCCCCCTCAAGGCTATGGCGCCCCTCCCTCGCAGGGCTATGGCCGCTCCCCAAGGCTATGGTGCCCCTCCTCCTCAAGGCTATGGCGCTCCCCAAGGCTATGGTGCCCCTCAACCACAGGGTTTTTCCTCCTTTAATATAACAATTCTATTGTCGTTCGCTAAATAGTAAACAAAACATAGGCTATGGAGCCTACCCTGGAGGTGCTCCTCCTCAGATGGGCTATCCTCCTCAAGGCAACCCTGCTGCGCCCATGGGGTATGGAGGTGCTTATCCTGCAGCACAGGTAAATCTTCAAACACTCAAAAAAAAAAATGTGGTGCTGTTTTCAAAACATCGTTTACAATATCGACATAACACTGTTTCATTGAAGGGAGGATATGGTCAGCCGCAGCTTTCCTCTTGTACAGGAAGAAAAAAATCTCTACTTATTGGCATCAATTATTCGAATTCACCTCATCCACTTAAAGGTTAGTGCTGCCTTCTTTGTGTTGTCCTTCCACTTTGAGCCTATCCTCAACTTATTTAAATGCTCCAGGTTGTATTAATGATGTGAATAATATCAAGAAGTTCATCACAGAGCGCTACAAATTTCCTACATCTCCAGACTCAATGGTTTGTTGTTCTTGTTTGAACGTAACAATATATTTCTTACAACCATATTGAATGGCTTGCAGGTGATATTGACAGATGACCAACAAAATTCGGCAAGAAGGCCAACAAAAGCAAATATTGTGAGCTATATGAGGTAATCTGAACCTATCATTACATGGAATAATGAATTTTAATGAATTTTTAACCTGCCCACTTTTAAAAGGTGGCTTGTACAAGGAGTGCAGCCAGGCGATTCACTTTTCTTGCATTTCTCTGGCCATGGCGGTCAAGTTCGCGATACAAGTAAGTATTGCTGTTTTGGTGATTTAATTGGTTGCTTTCCAACTAACGTGATCTTTGTAATAAATGAAGATGGCGATGAAGACGACGGTTTTGATGAGGTATTCTGCAACTAGCTTTAGGTCCTTCAGCTTAATCTAACTATCTAACTATCTTGAAAATCCAGACAATACTTCCTGAGGATTATCGTTCTGCAGGCCAGCTTGTTGACGATGTGCGTTTCCAGTTCCTTTGAAGGACAAAGGAACAAGTGATTTTTATTTCTGTAATATTAATTTTTCTTCCATGTGTTTGCCTTTTTATGGTGTTATGTGCAGGACATGCATGCAATTCTGGTCAAGCATCTGCCTCCCGGCGTGCGTCTGACTATAATTTTTGATAGTTGTCATTCAGGAACAGCTATGGACTTGCCTTATGTATACAGTGAAAAGTAAGCCCACCTTTCTGCGCCAGTGCTTCACAATTTGGCTCAAACAACTTGCCTCTCTCTTTTTCTTCCTAAAGAGGATGCATCGAATCTCCTGGCATGTACTCTGATAAAAAGAAGGCCAAAAAGATGAAGAAGCAGTTGAAAAAAATGAAGAAGGGTAAAGACAAGAAGGGAAAAGGAGGAGGAGGCGGATTGCAAGGGCCTTCAGGTGCCAAACAGCACGAAAAGGTAAATTGCCACAATCGACATCATCGTTCGAAGTAAACTTGGCAATCAACGCTTAAGCGCGGTCTATTCTTCTTTCAGGTGTCTTCAGCAGATGTGATCATGTTTTCTGGATGCAGGGACGACCAAACCGCAGCAGACACCAACTTTGCTGGTAAACACACACACGCACACACACTGGTCTTGATCTCTGCCTTCCTGCGATCACATTTCTTAAAGAAACAAAATTGTGTCATCAGGATTTGGCCAAACCGGGGCCATGAGCTACTCGTTTATCACTTCCCTATCGAGGAACCCTCAATTAACCTACCAGCAGCTTCTCTCGACCATGAGACAAACCCTCAACTCTGGGCAGAACGGAAGGTTAAAAAAAAACGCCACAGACACATTCATTCATTAGTTCCCTTGTCTTTTTTTTGCTTATCTTTTATATTGTTGCAGGGTGTTTACCCAAGTGCCACAAATGTCCACAGGGCGCCCGATGGACTTGAATCAAACATTCTATATGTAGTTTTCTTCATGTTGTTGTTGTTGTACCCAACAACATTCTCTTCTCTTCTCTTCTCTTCTTTATCGTTTAAAAAACATCTTGTAACCACAACTTCAAGCGCCTTCTGCACGGCAAGTACCTGAAGTTGAAAACAAAAAGGCAGAAAACGTGGTGTATCTTGTTGCCTGTTGATAAAGAAGAAGCACAATTTGTGTTTGTTTGCAAGCCATGGCCATTGGCCCACACACAATTTATTTATTTTGATGGTCAGTTCTGTCTCTGATAAAGGTGGACCGATCCGTGCGGCCCACGTGCACCCCCGCACCGCTTTAGGGTTTCACTCTTGTTACATGTGCCATTTTCTTCTTTCTCTCTCTTCATACCAAACACACTTTTGGAACAGGAAGCTTCCACTCTAGTCTGTGTGCGTGCTATGGCCGCTTTAAATCTGTTGATGATTGTGGTGGTGTGGTGTGTGCTGGCTGGTGTTTCCGTTTCTGAAGGTGAGGCCTGCTGTCTTTTATTCCCCCCCCCCCCCCCGGGTGCCTTCTTTGTGCTGAAGTCTGTTCATTCCCGTGCAGGCTATGAGTTCGACCAGAACAATTTTGATGGTTGTGTGGTGTTGACCAGTAGCTACGGTCACAATTTTTATTGGAAGATCATTGCAGATAAGGTCAGGGTTGGGCTTGTAGCAAAGGTAAGAAAACCACCTTTCTCTCCTCTGCTTCCTCTACTACTCATTTGAGCTGGTGACCGTGTTCAGGATGTGGGGTGGATAGGGTGGGGCATCTCCCCGCACGGGTACATGGAACCAGGGTCAGATATTGTCACACAATGGGTCTCTGAGCTCTTCCATTTCATTTTTTGTTTATATTAGCTACTAAGATATGGTTTTATTTACTGGCAGGTTTCTTCAGAAGGGGCCTGTGCAAGTGGGTGCGTGAGGGACTCTTACGTACAACAGTACCAGACACAGTAATTACATTTGCCTCCCCTTTTTTACGGTTGTTCAGGCCTCAGCAAAACATATGCACAGGCCATTAGAAGATTCACAACAGGATGCAGTTTTGGTGGCAGCAGAAAGGGTAAGGATATCAGTAATAAAGATTTCTTGTCGCTCAGCTGGCCTGACACTTGCTTTGGCATACATTAATCAGATAAATGGTGAGACAAGAATTGTTTGGGAGCGCAAGTTAACAACTGGGGACGCCAATGACATTGCCATTGATCCAAACAAATCTCTGCTCTTCATGCACGCCCTGGGCTTTTCTATGGATGTACGCATTGCTTCCCTCTAATACTCAAACTAAAAGTGTTGGCCAAGGCTTGATTACACACATAACTATCAGGATCCTGTTTGGGGCAATAATGTACTAGGCGGTCAGCAATATCTGTACAACCAGCACATTCCAACTACCAATTTTGTCCTTGCCGCAACGCTGGCCAACGCGTCATGTATAACTTTTCAAATCCAATGCTGAAAGATTGTGAAGCTCATTCCAACATATCAATTATCGTTACATCTGGACAGGGGAATGTTCGGTCACAGCTAAAAATACCACAGGAGAATATGTGAATGATAGAGGAACATGGAGGACCACTTGGCGACTCTTCCAAGAGGACGACGCAGATAGTCCGTATTCATCTTATCCACTCCTATGTTTGAACCTATTGTGTTCTTATCTCTTTCCTTTTAACAGTGATTGAGTTCACAATTCAAGCTCAGGCAAAGGGCTGGATGGCTCTTGGAATTAACACTGAAGATAGCATGATAGGCGGTGATATTATATGGGCTACCATCGACTCTAGCGGAACACCTGTCGTTGAAGACCTCTTTGCTTTAGAGAGAGATACTCCTCCTTCTGACCCCATCCAGAATGTAGAGCTTGTAAGCGGCTCTCGTACGTCTCCATACCCATGGCTAACGAAAATCTCCTTTAGCGTGAAGTGCCTAGAGCCGGCACCATACCTTATGGCTAACCAAACTTCCCTCGCGCTCAACAGGAGAAGACGGAGTTATGACATTTGTAGTGAAAAGAAAACTAGACACGGGAGACAGAGATAGGTATTACCTTTCCTTTCCATTCTCTTTTTTCAACTCATCTAATGGCTCTTTGAATCAGAGATCTGGTTATTAAAGAGGGAAACATGGTACTTCTTTGGGCCTTAGATGACACGGGATTGGGCCGCAGATCGTCCTTTGACGAGAGAGATTGCCCCAGCTTTTGCAAGCATTCTGATGTAAGTGTCTTTATGCTTCTGTTAGCTTTATTGACCTAAAGTGCATGCTCCTATTTTGGTTTTCCAACAGAAAGGGCTAGCAACAATTGACTTTTTCAGTGGCTTTTCTTCTGATACAAGTATTAGTGATGATAAAAGAAAAGCCCATGGAATCATCATGTCTTTTGCTTGGGGTATTTTAGCAATCGCTGGAGCGTTTGTTGCAAGGTCTCTCTTCTCACCAGTTTGATTCATTGCTGTTGTTAATTTTTTTTCTTCTTCAGATATTTAAAGAAATCTCAAAACAAATGGGTCGCTTGTGGCTATCTGTGGGTGCACTGGCATGGAGCTTTGGGCCTCCTTATTTTTGCCCTAAATTTGATTGCTTTTCATCTTGATCACTGTGTACGTTGGAGACCAGGACACGGAGCACTTTAAAGGAGGTAATTTTCATACTGTCAAAGCAACTAGCAGCATTGCAAATCTAATCAATATCATTGTGTTCAACAGCACACGAGATTATCGGTTTGGTTATCTTTATTTGGGCATTCTTTCAACCCATTCTAGGAATTGTTGCAGAGCGATTGCTCAAGAAATGTAAAGTGCTTTCCCTGCCTGGTTGCTCATTAGCAAATATAATACTGTTTTATATACTGACTTCTTTTTTCTATTCCGCGCGGTGAAGATGAGGACCCAGATTGGCCAGCCTGGGCACTAGGGACATTGCATTCCTGGGCTGGCAAAGGCTTCTTGTTACTATGTTTGTTGGACATATATTTGGGCCTAGCCCTTTATTGCGTGCCTACATACGCTATGGTATGGACACCTACCATGCTAGCCCTCTTGCCTCACCTTCTGACAGACAACAAAACAAACAAACAGGTGACATACGGCGTAATGTTGGGAGTCATTATAGTTCTATTCGCAGTATTTGAGCTGCTCCGATGGGTAGCACCCTGGGGTGGCTACTTAGGAGGGCCTGGATTTACCTTTAAACAAAGTGGACAAAGGGGCTCTGATGGTTCCTTCCTCCCTTCAACCTAAGCCTGAAGCTTCATATCATGAAAATCGTTCGTATGAAAGCATGAATACTGAGAGAAAACAACTTCTGTGTTGTGTGTTGGTTGATTTGCAGCCAAGTTCACTGAGTATCAGAATCCTGCTTCTGAAGTTGAAATGAAGAACATGGGCGACGTTAAGCCAGAGAACAAAATACCATGGATGAACCTGCGGTAACTTTCTATCCTCCGTCAATGGTGAAGTTAATTTAATCTTAAAGGTCTTAACATGTTCATATTTTATGACATGTTGTGTTGCACATAATGTTACAGATCGCCAAAGCAGCCTTCCACAACCATTAAGCTGGGGCTCTGGATTTTCATGGGCATATGTGCAATTGCCGTGTTGGGCCTTTGGATCGCTACAGCCGTTGGCATTGGCGAAAAGGTTCACTGAGTTTAAGCTTTTTAACACAACATTTTTTTAAAACAAAGTTTGATTGCTAATAACCGCTGGTGGTGTTACAGGATATCTTGGGAGATGATAGTTATACAGCGGACTGTTCTATAGGATATCAGTTTTGAGATCGTTTCAGCATTTGTTATTTATGGAATATATATTATATTTTTCAAATAAAAAAAGAGTGATAAGGAAAAGAAGAAAATGAAAAATAAAATGCAGTGGCTTACACATATGTACAAAGCAAAATCAAGATGTAGTAGATTAAGTATTGAGTCTTAAACATCTACTGATGTTACTTAACTCTTTATTTTAAGTGACACATTTTAAAATGGCTCTAACTCTACTGACAGTGTAAAGAGGCACTGCTTTTGCTTCAGCAGTGCTTGCTTCAGCAGGTGTAGTTTTTCTGATTAAATAATTATGTTCAATTGATTGTTGAATCGCAGCACAACCACAGAAGTAAAATCTCAGTTCTTTTATTAGTTTGAGGTGTTTGTAAAAGTGGGGTGGTGAGTCAAGGTTGAAACTGAATATCAGAGAGCCTGGGTTCTCACGAGAGATTTAAAAAAAAAATATTCACAGTATTGCGAAATAACCGTTAGAAAAATTGTGTTTTATTTTCCCGCCAAAAAAAAGGGAGAGAGAACCAAACTCTAGAGGGGTGTGTCACAGCAGCTTCTGAGGCACAGATCACATTCTTGTGGAGGCAATTAGACTTTGAGCTTGAGAACTTTTGGAAGGTTCTTAGCGAAAGCTGTGTTGCAAAATGTCTACTGCTGAAGTGGTGGGCAGCTCCTACTTCTCAATGGCAGACAAAGAAAATCAGGCACCCCCCTGGCATTTTGATATCGATAAGCGCAAGGATGAGGATGCCAATTGCACGCGCCCTGATCGTGGAGATCTGTCAATGCGGCTTGCGGGTATTAAAGCCAAGCTCGCTACAATCAAAATCCCAAATAAAAGGTCCTCCAGCGGAAATACCGAAGATGGCAGCGAAGAAAAGAGAACAGCGGAAGTTCAATTGAATCAGAGCAGCGAATGGTTGAGGCGAGGTTTGGACAGGACCCTCGTATTATTTGTGTGTTACTTGTACTCATATAGTGGTTCAAATTGCAGACTCGCCGCCCCCGCCATTAGAGAAGAGCCCCACCCCGTCCATTTCGCCACAGGACTCGTTGAAGAAAGAGCCCCTTCAGGAAGAAAGAAATAACGAATCTATAGATGTACGTAGCGGTGATCGAGTTCAAAGGTTCTTCTTAAGAAGATGTGATCTTATTTTGTGCAAATGACACAACAGGCTCTGAAGCAGCCCCAAGCATATTCTCCAGAGGCGCAATCTTCTGCAGCTGATGGGAGCGTAAGCACACTCCCAACTTTTGTTGTTTATGGTGAAGCCACGCTTATTCTCATCATTGATTGAAGGTTGGAAGCAGTGGATGGAACGCGCGAACTAAATACGCCTCTTTACCCTTACCATCGAATGTGACAATTCCTGCATCCGTCAACGTCCACAGGAGAGGCCTGCGTCAGTCAGGTGAGTTGTTTTGATCACCGCCCAAGCAGTTGGTCAAAATACAGAACATGTGATCTAATCGAGGAACCATCGCTAGGCTTACGTCGTCTGGCAGAAGGGAGCCTCCTCTCTGCACCAGCGCAGCGGGTACGGATTACAGAGGCTTCGGAACAAGAAGAACTCCCCGTTCAATGCGAACAACCAAAGGAAAGTGTATTTGCTGTTCCAGCGCCCTTGCCTGATCTCAGGACACGCAGAGAAAGAGCAAAAGAGCACATAGAAATTGATGGAAAGAAAGGACAGGTATTTATTGCATTTGGCTCTTGACTACACCATACTGCAAAACTTTCTTAATGATTTTCTCTGATCAGATTCATGAAGATGACCAAGATCCTCCAGCTCTTTCACGCCCAGCAATTATCAACGCTACCACTCCACACAGCGGCCATGTAAGGCAGGAAATTCGAGGGCAACACTCTCCACCTTTGCCTGGCAATTCTTCAGCGGAGCTCAAAAACAGATACAACGGCATGCCACTTTCCAGCACAGAGAGCCCTTTGACATCACCAAAGCAATATGAACATGGAATTGATTTAAACTCGAGCTCTAGCCACAGTTCTGAACCTTCAATTGAAATTGCCAGACATTCTAACTTCAACATAAAGATAGACTCCCCTAATTATTCACCAGATGATGACCGAGAACGAGAATATAAGCTTAGAACAAGAGAACAACAAGAGAAGGAACTAATAGAAAGAGAGGAGATAGAGCGTAGAGAAAGAGAGTTGAGAGAACAGCGTGAGAAAGAAAGAGAAATACAAGAAAGAGAAGAAAGAGAAAGAGAACAGAGGAAGAAGGAACGAAGGGAAAGAGTGAAGAGGGAGAGAGAGCGAAGGGAGCAAGAGCAACGAGAAAGAGAGCAACGAGAGCAGAAGGAAAGAGAACGGATGGAAAAGGAAAGACAGAAGGAAATTGAAAGGGAGAAAATGAAGGAACGTGAGAGAGAGATGCGAAGAGAGGCGAACAGAGCGGAAATGGGAAGGGCTGACGAATCTAGTAAAACAAAACGTGGAAGCGAAAAGCAGAGGAAGGCATTCGAATTGATCGGAGAGCTGTCAATGAACGAGAAAATTGAGGTAAGGAGATTATGGTGATTGAAATATTAACAAAAAACAATTTGGGCACGCCACTATGAGTTCTGTTTTAAAGATATTTCGTTATGGCAGGTAAACGGACGACCTTTTGTCAAACTAGAAGTAATAGGTTCAGGTGGAAGCAGCAAGGTATACCGTGTGATGGCTCCTAATCTCACTATTCAYGCACTTAAATATGTAAAGCTAGACATCGCTGATGCCCATACTAAGGTAATTGATCCTGTCAACGAAACAGTAAACCCACCCCAAATTTTCACCTGCTCCAATCAAACAAACATAATTGTACCCTTGCAGGAGATGTACCTGAATGAAATTGATCTACTTGAAAGGCTGAGGGATCAAGAGAACATTGTTACATTGATTGATTATGAAGTAAAATCAGGTACTTTCGTCAAGTGTTGCGTCATTTCGCTTACAAGTGTGGAGGATCTGATAATTGTGTTTCGTTACAGATGCTTTATATATGGTGCTGGAACTTGGAGAGCTTGATTTGGCCTCCATGCTAAGAAATGTCAGCAGAATTAACAGAAACAAAACTATAGAACATGAACCAAGTTCTCAGGTTGCTTCTGCCCTATCTGATTGTCTTCATACTTCAACGTACCAACAACTATGTACACACTACTTGCAGGTTGCAGAGAAAGGAACAAAAATTGCTCTGACGTACAGCAACATCTTACCTTCTGGGATTGGCCTTAACAATCTACGACTATATTGGGAGCAGGTAATTAAATGAGGGCCACCCTTTCAACTTGTGCAGACATTCACCTCAAGGGTGGTATGTCTTGAACATTTCTAATTTGTTTTTTCTTCTCACTAAAAGATGCTCGAGGCGGTGCATGCGATTCACGAGGAGCGCATAGTGCATTGCGATTTAAAGCCTGCAAATTTTGTATTCTTCAAGGGCAGGCTCAAGCTCATAGATTTTGGGATTGCTAAGGCCATACAAAACGATACGACAAACATTGTCAGAGACAACCTGGTAACCTAATACAATACAATACAATAGTGATCTTGTGCATGTTCAATTCAAATCTGACTGCGGTGTGTATAACTTCCAACTTTGCACTATATCAGGTTGGCACGCTGAGTTACATGGCTCCTGAGTCGCTGACGATGAATCCCGACCCAGATGCCAAGTTCAAGGTAATGACACTCTCACTCAATGCATCAGTTTCCTTCTTCAGGAAGCCTTTCTCCTTCTATTCTTTAGAAGAAACTGATATTTCCTGGCATGCATGAATGAAAGAGCGCTCACTTGTTCATCATTTTCTCTTTTTTACGCGACAATGGCAGCTGGGAAGAGCAGCAGACGTTTGGTCTCTTGGCTGTATTCTATATCAGATGGTGTACGGGCGATCTCCGTTTTCAGGCTTCAACCCTCTGCAGCTGGTCTCGTTCTTCTCGCAGCCGAAGCTGAAGATTCGTTATCCAAAGATAAACAACGAGCTGGTCATGGATGTGATACACAGGTGCCTCCAAAAGGATCCCCGAAGCAGAGCCACAATCCCTGAACTGCTCAGACATCCCTTTCTACAGTGACAGAGAACCACCACCCCGCGCTTGTAAATGTAAACCCAAAAACAGAAAAAAAACAGAAAAAAAAATAAAACAAGAAGTTTATTCACAAGGACAAAGGGCATACATAGTTTGAGTTATTATCCCGATGCACACAAACCAATCACCCCTTGCTTACTTTACGTTGCTGAAAGTGGATTTAAGAAGTGTATCGAAGCCCAAAGCAATTTGGCGCAAAATAGGGCCAACAGATGTTCTGGACCACAAAGCAAGAACACAGAAAATAAAAACTGTGAGCCAAAAATAATCAAAATAATAATTTTCAATATTGTTTGTCGATTGGAGGTCAAGGACATTTTTTTTTCAAACGGGGGCCAATGGTGCTTCGCCAAATGCGCCCCGCCATTCATAAAAATACCGGCCGGATTTATCCTCCAATCGTTTAATAATACTTCTCGCGAGGAGCGAAAAATCATCGTGAGCCGCAACAAATGGAATAAAAGAGAACCACGACCACACACAAGAAAGCACTGGGTTGAGTGAAGACCAGGGCGACCTGACTCGCTTTCATTTCACAGCAAACCACACACACACACTACCGTCACACTGGGGCCTCTGCCTGCCCATCTTGCCTTCCTTTTCGCCTCCAAATGGACTCATCTCACGGCGCCGCCACTGGGGTAGAGGATGAAAAAAAGGCCTTTGAGCAAAAAATCCATTGAAACCACGCCTGTTGCTGTAGAGAATGGCGCTGTAAGGACCCCTCCTTCTGTGCGAAAAGGAGGCCCCAAAGATACTTTGGTCCCAGACAAGAAATCACAGCGCAGTCTCAGTCGCTCAAGAAGCCTCAGCCCCTCTAGCAGCCCCACTTCCAGCAGAATCCAGCTGCCAAGTTCCCAATCAACCAGCTCGAGCTTTTCGAGCCTTCCCACACTGGCCACTGATAGCACGGCCACATCTCTCGTACACACAGTCGCGCGGCTACAGAACAAGTTCTCAATTCCAAAGGAGGACTGTCTCGTCTGTGGTACTCCCCCCACAAAAACAAAAAACACAATCAATTGGCACTAAAAGCTTACTGATTGATTGCCAAAGTGTATCCCTGCGTGTACCACAAGCCGCGACCATCACACGGCAAAATGTACATATTTCCAGGCCATATCTGCTTCTCCAGCCTCTCTCACCACACCAACGTAAGTGCCCCCCCCCCCCCCCAAAAAAAAACCAACAAAAACAAATGATGCGTGCATGTACTAAGCTAGATTTGTCTTGACGACGAAACAGATTTGCATCTCACTGAATGAGATTACAGAAATCAAAGAAAAGTCTAAGAACAATAACCTATGTCTGCATACAAAAGAACGTGTGGTAATAATAATAATTTGCCCAGATCAATTTTTTATCTTGGCCAGAGCTGAATGTTTCTTCTCTTGTTTTGTTTTCCTTGTAACACCAGCACAAATTTGGTGGCAATGTAGGAAGGAGTGTAAGAAAACAATCTGTGATCCAAGATGTTTGGAAGCATTATAATGGAGATCAAGTATGTTTTGGTATTTCTTCTGCATGCTGATGGAACACAATATTCTCACCCTGAATACTTTAATATCTAGTCAATCGACTTGAATGAAATACGGGCAACGGACAAAAGGTTACAAAAGATTAAAAAGAAGGCAGAGAAAACAGTGTTCAAGAAGGAACGTAACTCCAAGAAGAAATTATCCAAAAAGGGCAGCTCTTCAGGAAGTGAAACAGATGAAGGCTACCAATTGTCAGACGAACATCTTTCTACCGAGGAAGCTGCGCCATGTGAGCTCTCTCTTTCGGTACGTGTGCGTGAGTGTGTGAGGGGAGATACAGAAAACTAACCACATACGATCTTTGATAATATCTTTGTAGTCTGATCAAGAAGTTAAGTATGAGATACCACTTCAAATGCTTGAGAGAGTTCCCCAGGAATTTGAAATCGAGTCAAAACCTCCTGAAAAGGGTGCACGTACAATTCAGGTATAGTACTTTTTCTCTTAAATAGTTCTGCATAGAGAAAACCTTTTGCTAATTTTTTCTCAATATTTCGAAGGATTCACTYCCTGCMCGCCTGCCTGCTGTATGGCAACTTATTTACGCAGACGACTCTCAGTATATATCGTACATGAAACAAGAAGGCCTTCAGGGTAATTTTTTTTTTTGTAGAACCTGTTTATCTTGCTTTAACACTGGCGTCTGTTCGCTGTGGGTTCAATAGATATTGAAATATCAAAATGGCTTCCAAAACAAGAAGGCATGTACGAACGCACCATAAAATATATCAAGAAGCTGAAGGTTGGTTCATGTTCTGTTTCTTTAATCTTTCTCATGAAAATTCCTGATGCTACTATTTATTTATAGGGCGTCTGGAAAGGAGATTGCAAGGTGGAACAACTGCAAAAAGCTTGTCTTGTCAGTAGTAAAGTCTATCTCTTTTCGGAAGCAAAGATGCAGGATGTACCATATAGTAAGTACCCGTGAACGTCACTACGTGTAAGGTTGACTTTGGAGCGTTTGTAACGGTGTTCTCATTCTCTTTGCAGGTGACAATTTTGTAATACGCACCCTGCTTGAACTAGGCGATGATGTTTCACCTCAGGGCAAAACTAATAGCCGAACAAACATTCAAGCAAACATATGGCTGTACTGGAGTAAGCCCCCTATGTCGGTCATAAGAGGTATCTCTCTCTCTCCTCCAAGTACTTTCCTTATTATGATGTGCGTTGAAAATAACCTTACGATATGTATAGGACCGATTGAAAAGAATTCAATTCTTGGGTCCGAGGAATCACTCAAGATTCTGTTGGGGTGGGCCAACAAGAAGCTGCTAGAGATGCAACAAAAAGAAAAGATTGCAGCTGCTGTTCCCGAGGTTAGTGAGCCATCTCTACAACTCACAGAAGCGGAGAGCGTCCAGAAGCAAGAAGTTGCGGAGACTAGCATCCAACAGCAGCGACCACAAACAGCAATTGCAGTACACGGGCCTACCATGGTGCACATCGAAAGGGTGTTTGTGTACGCCGCAATCGTTGTGATGGTGCTCAGTCTCTTGTTCAATGTGTATCACGCGTTCTTACGTTGAACTCAGAACACTTCGATCGAAAAAGAAAAGCAAACAACTGCCCGTGAGCAATCCCAAAACAGGGTCTGCCGATCGGCGCTAATCTCGCATCGGCGGCGCAATGAAATTTCCAGGCTCGAAATCGCCTTGGCGTGGTGGCTCGCGGGGTTAGGAATAAATAATATTGTCCATATAGGAAATTTATACTTGGATATAATTGGATACGGAAGTGGCCACAGTTATCCGTCTGAATTTTTATTGGCCAGGTATTAATCATCAGAGCTGTTTGGCACCGCAAAACAATATTAGTAGGCAGAGTTTTTTAGTTGCTGCCACTCTTGTTTGGCACAACCACTTTGACTTACTTGCATGCACGAAGGGCCTGTAAATTAGGGGAGTTACATTTTTTTTTTCGCTGTCCCTTGAAGCCGCGGTGGTGCATTTGTGTTTGCTCTCGTAAAAATGAGCGAGCCAAAATTGGTTTCCCAGTACAATTTGTACTCGTCTGAGTCTTCCTCCTCCTCAACCGAGACTACCTCAATTCCAGAGAATGATATAGAGCATGCTCCCAAAAAGCATTTCTCAGAAGATGAAGCCCATTCTGTGTCCGAAGATGAATCAGACGTGGGGCAATTCATAGAAGAACTCGAGAAAGAGGAAGGGCGCTCTGATTTACTCAAAGCAAAAAGAGTATCAGATTTTCTCTTTTTAGACAGGTAATACCAAGTGCAAGCATTTTTATGTTTGTTTTCAAGAGTGATCAACTTTTTGGCCAGCGTAAAACTCTTGGGAAATTTGATTTCCTTCTGCCAAGACCTAATTCTCTTTGCCCCCCCCCCCGCTGTTCTAAACAGATTTGGATTGTGGCTGCTACCGGTTTACCTAATTATTCCCATTGTATTCATTTATATTGTGTGGGGTGTCATCCCTTTGGGCGACCCGAATGACGGTCTCTTTGACGATGATGGACAGTGGCCATTAATTTTCTTTACAAACCCAATGGTTTCATTATAGCCCCATCTCTGAGTTTTCTTTCACGCTTGTTTGACCCTTCAATAATTGTGTTACATGCAGGTTATGACCATCATAGGGTATCTGAACACAACTATGTTCTTCGGTTGTGCGGGAGTCAAACGGCCATTTCGAGCTTTCTGTACTCTTCTCTCTCTTCTTCTTCTTTGCTGTTCTTATCCTTATTCACTTACATGTAAAACAGTGCCAGCTATTTTTCTAATTTATCTGGCCGAGCTAATTTTCCTGGGTAAGCACTTCTTTCATCTTTGTCCCCCCTCCAACTTACTCTCAAATACCCAAGATGAGTTGCAACTCATTCAAACTCTTGTTGTGAAAACTCAGTTCCTTTGTCATATGGCGTCGGCCAATTTGAGCTCTTTGGTGCAGTCAATATCTTTATTTGTTACATGACAACTTTCATAGGTACCTAAGATACTCTTCCCTTATGATTTGTTTGGTCACCATCAGCATTTTATCTTACTGTTCTGTTGTTGTCACAATGTGTGTGTTTGTGTGTGTAGGATTAATTGCTTATGAGATTGTAAAGCGTGTCTTTGGCCAAAAGAACTCAACTCCCAATTACCTGAAGAAAATAACCCAGTTTGCCAAAGTCGTGATCACTTTGTTTATTCATGTTCTCATATTGATCGGTATGCCCTGATTTTTTTCCCCCCAAACGTTCCGAGTGTGAATGCATCTTTTGCCTTGTTAACTCTGACGTTAATTATGACTATGCCAATACTCATGTGCTCTCTAGGTTATGTAATTTCATATCGTTATGTGGGAGACAATTTTCAGCCAGTACTCACGTTCTCTTTGGCCATCGAGGTCTTTATCATGCGAAAGGTGAATAACTTGCCGGGGATTGATGAGAAATAATTGAAATGTTTTTCTTTTTGTTTTGAAGCAGCAAAATGAATTTAACATTTTTTTTTACAGATTTGTTTGGCTTTGACAGATATGTTTCCAATCGAGATGGCCATGTTAATCTCTGCACTTTGGATCCAAAATCTTACTGACATGGTACCCCTCCAAAAAAAAAAAACACAAAACCTGACATGTCCTCCTTTCTCACCGTTTGCTTTCATGCAGTTTCAAGTGCTGGCCTTCCCTAGTATTAAGGATCCAGTAAATTACATCTATATCTGGATTGTTCTCTTCTTTTCCAATTTGGCAAATCTTCTCTTCCTTACCCCATGGTTTGTCCTCCTTGATCGTTTCTTCTGTTTTAGCAATTGTTTTGTGACAAAATTCCCATAGTTGGTTTAAGATAAGAATTTGGGTAAAAAACACTTTGGGCAATATTTTTACTTGCTGCTATTGCACATGCAAATGGCCTGCAGACGTATGTCCTCCCTTAATTAGGTCCTTTTGTTTTAGCTTTCAATCTCAACCCGTTGCAATTTTCCTTTTCTCCAGATGCCTCAACAAAATGACGACCATCTAGAAGATGATAGAGGCCATTCTCCTAACAGACCAGGTTTGTTGTTGCCATTACTCCTATTTATCACTTGAATATCAAGCCTCCACGAGTACTGATTAAAATGAGACTTCTTTGTCGTTTATTTTTGCAGGATATCTGCGGAGGCAAGTACGTTTTTACATGTGGCGCGTCATTAGTCAGTTCTCTGCTATGGTATTCTATTTGGGCATATCTTCTATTCTCAGATGGGGGCCCAACCACAAGTACAAATACCTACAACCTGTTAACCTTTGTTTGTATGCTTTCTGATCACCACTTTTTTTTAAAAAAAAATATCCTCTTCACTAGATATTACATCTTTGGCAACGAACCAATTGTGCTCGGAGACGAAGACAACAGACAATTCAATGATCTCTCCCTTGAAGATTGGCGTAATTCGATGATCTTCGCAGCTTGCAATTTGGTACCTATAGCACTATCAGGTAATTAACTCTGTGTCACCTCACCCATTCTGCTTGCCCATCTCACCCTGTTTTAACTTTTATTTAAATATTCTTGTCAAATAAATAGGAATAGTGGGGTTCTTCCTGGTGAAATATGTGTACAAACAGACATACGCGGCGTTGCTGCAGACACAGCGCAAGCAATTGCTCCACAACCGTACTTATATTGGATTTGTGGTGGCCATCTTCGCGCACAATGGACTTCTGGCCATTTCAATGATTCAGTATCACCAAAAGATTTGGTGGGCTTTCACTGACTGAGTCTTGGTGTGCAATTCCGTGATGGTGAGAAGAGTCATTTGTTCCATAAAATTTATTTATATTCAAAAGAAGGGACTGTGGGGGACCTCCTTGGGTTGCAAACATAAGAAAATACCTGGCATTAGGGAAAAAACAAAATACGTTTTGTACAAAAAGTTGCAGTTTCTTAAATTGGTGTGCACCCATTTAACTTTTTTTTAAAAAAACAATATCGATCCCAACACCCATCCTCCATTATTTACTTTTCTCGGCAGTAGCAAGTGCGCGAAAAAGGCCAAAAAAAAAAGAAATAAAAAAAGAAATAAAAGAAATAAATTGATTTTTGTTCTCGCAAGAAGGAATAAATCCGGGCATTGACATTATGAATGTGTCGACCGCACACCAAAATAGAGACAACCTGAAGTCGTTTTCGCGGAGTTTGCCGCTTTGTTCGTTTGGTTCGAACCAAAGGTGGTGGTCTCTTCCTCTTCTTCTTCTTTCTATTCAAACCACCACCAGCACACAACTTATGGGCTAAAGTTCTTGCAGCTTGTCTCGCCCCCCTTCCTTCTGTCTGCCTTTTGCCCACCAGCCACAAAACTTGTGCAGTTCTCTGCTCCTTTCTTTTTCTGAACACAATGGTTTTTGTTGAGCCCTCGCAAACGAATGGGAGCAGCAGCTTTTGGAATGATGAAAGGAGGAATAAGTATTTTCTGCTTCAGAGACACATATCCTCTGAAGCCAAGTTCCTCACCACCCCACTGCACCTTGTTCGAAGTGTAATACACGGGTTGGCTTCCCTTCCCACATTTGATAAATGATCTTTTTTTGTGCAAGCTCTGACAATCAAGAAAATTGTGCAACTTCTTTGGGGGGGGGCAGACTTGCAGAGTATCGGATCATTTTGACAGTTGAGCCCTACTATCAGCTTGCTGTTGCAAACACCTCAGAAGAGATTGTTAATGACTGGGTAAGCCCCTTTGCCACAAGCGCTATTTATGGCTTTAGCTGAAGATTCCTACAACAAAGGACTGGATTGAAGAGAGTGTGCTTCCTATCGTTGAGGACTTGGATAAGCTAGAGGCCACCCTTTTCCTCACTAGATTTTTCAAAGACATTGCTCAAGGCAAAGAGATTGAACTGCCTTGCATTAAGAAAAAGATGCAAAGCAGCCTACCATCAACCCAACGTAATGGTAAAAAAGCTATGTCGTGTACTTGTTCTCTTCTCTCGTGTCCCACACACACGCAGAGAGCAGAGAGCAGAGAGAGAATTAGAATGGTACAGGCTTG
>MRZZ01001595.1:0-10683 GCA_002025285.1 Acanthamoeba comandoni | reverse complement strand
TACCTTTAATTCGGCTGAAAAGGCAGGATTGTAGGCGACTTTGTAATTTTGAGTGTGATGATCAGGGTTGGTGGCAACAACAATGGCATCGACGAGCACGCCAGGAAGCTTCACTTGCCTTGCCGGCAAGCTTCCTCTTTCTGCTATCCGTTCCACCTGTTGTGTGTTTGTGTGTGTGGTAGTTACATTACCCCATTTATACTCAAAACAACACAAAAGGCAAGTTATTGTTGCACGTCATATTTTTTTTGTTTTTATATATACCTGACATATTACAATTCCTCCGTTGTTGCGTGCAGCAATAGCTGCAGCGAGAATGTCTTGACCTATCGCTTCCTTTTCTACTGTTACATTGCCTAAAACACAAAGAGCAGAAGAGAGTTGGTGATGAGCATGAACGGACCTCCCCAGGGGAAGGAGTACAACGACAACAACAATGAATTAGCATGTAAATATATATACCGTCTGGATCGGCAGTGGTTCCACGCACGAAGGCGACGTTGATGGGCACACACTTGTAAAACAAGTACTCTTTGCCTTCCACGTGAGTGAGAGAGACAATGTCCTCAGTCGTCCTCTCGTTCACCTTGCCTCCTTCCCTTCTTGAATCTACGTACGTCCCCAAACCCACTCTGTATGATGTCACCCGTGCGAAGCGGATATGCATGAGGCATGCTTCACAAGAGAAAGCAGAGAGCTGATTTTCACCCTACCTTGTCCACACACCAGGGGACCTAGATGCAGCTGCACGGAGCATGTGGTGCAAAACGCCCAGTGGAAGAGAGTAGGCCTCAATTTTGTTTTGTTGTGCCAAGGCTGCCAGCTTTGGTGATAGGCCATAATGAGCACCCACAGCTCTCTTTAAAAGTCCTTCACGAGCCAACCTGTTCAATCCCTTCTCGCCTGAAGGAGGAGTTAAATACATGCATGTGTGATTTGGCTTTGGTGTTTTTTAAAGCTACCTGGTGGATGGCCAGGACCAGCTGTGAATAAGACAGTCAACTGATTGGGACTTCCTGTTTGCAGCCATCTCTTCTCAAGAGCAACAAGCAACTCCTCTGGCTGCTCACAATTGAAGTGAGCCTCGCATTCATGCAAGGAGGGGTAAGAGAGGTGAGGAGGGATGAGGGTGTAGTATTACCGCTCCTGTGCCTGTGGCAAAGCCTGAAACAAAAACTGTATTTCCTGGCTGCACAAGCCACAAACAAGAATACCAATATATCAACAACAGTTTCAGAGCTACAAGATAAGGGAGGCTTATGGCAAGAGCATACCTGAACTAGTTTTATGGCATCGTCAGCAGAAGTGATCTTGTTGATAACCCCAACGGCCTTGGTGCAAAGAGCAGCGCTCGAGGCAGAGCCCCTCTGCTGTTGCGAGCCGCGACAGGGGTGGGCACAGATTCCTCCAGGTTGCCTTGCGTTCTGGTTCATGTTGCTTTTGGAAAATGGTTTTTCAATAATCTGCTGCACTTTTATGTACCCTATGCTCACTGCTGGAATGGTTGTGGTGGAAAAGTGGAACAAATTGCAGATCAGATTGACCGCGTCAAAGAAAAACATCCGGCGCCAATTAGATACAAGTCCCACTTAGGATCCTCCAATAGGAACGTTCAACTGCATTAATCTACTCCGCCAATATAAGAATCTTTGGCACTGGGACCTAATCAGCTTGCCAACATGTCTTCTCCTTTTTCTTCTTTGTTGTTTGTTTTTGCTATTGCTGGCATTGAGGACCCACCACAAAAGACCATCTCTTACTTCAATGAAAAAAGCCAAAGCTTCTTGCTCTGGGCCAGTGTTTTTGTTTTTATTTGTTTTTGGTTGGTTTTGTATTTGCTTTTGCTTTTGCTTTTGCTTTTACCAAACCGATACTCTAAACCAATATCCCTTTGTTTTTGTCAAAGTGTCATACAAGACTTAATAATCTAATGATGTTGTGTTGTTGCTGAAACTTCAGTGTGTGAACTGATCAAAGATGTAGGGCGGCACGTAGCCCTCCACGACCTTGCGCGACAGCTTGGTGTATTTGCAAAATTCCTCCAAGAAGAGAAGAATGTTGACCACCTCTGGCGGAAAGTCCACACGAGATGAGGCCTTGTCCTCACTTTACACACACACATACACAGAAAAAAGAAACAAATGAAAAAGTTGGATGTTAGGTTTTTGCAAAAGGTCTGTCAATGATAATAATATAATAATGAAGATAATGGCAGATTCTTAAGAATCTTTACCTGACGTTGATTAGTCCCCTGACGTATTGGCCCAAGTAAGCGAGGAACTTTTGCGTATAGAGAGAATGGAACTGCTTGAGGAGAGTGATCACTCCCACGACGAAGGAGGTCGCGTCGACGGCGTTTTTGTCTTTGGGCTTTTGAGACATTATTGTTTCTGAAATGAGAGAGCGGGGAAGAGGGGGACAGAGAGAGAAATGTCAGGCGGTGGGAAGAGCATTCGAAAGAGGAACTTAAGATGGGTAGCGAAGGCTTACTAAGAGTTCTGTTATATTGGAACCTGGGCATCTGCGAAACAACGAACAGGAACATGAGCACAGGGAAGGCCTCCAGAGAGGACGTAGTGATGTATATCTTGGTGAAGGGGTCGTGTATTCCTGATGTCTCTAAATACTTTGTCAGCTCTGAGAGCAATGGATTATCTTCTCCAGGATAGGGCTTCGCTTCAGGACTTGTAGTAGAGATACCAAAGAAAAAGACTTAATATATATTTTTGGTGCTGAAAAGGCTCTCTCGCAATGTGCATGTGTGAGAGGCAAGGGTACCTTTGGTAGTGTTGCTGAATGTCAGAAATGACACTGCCATTCAAAACAGTCAAAGCCAGGCTAAGCATATTCGAGTCGAGCTTGGCCAACCACTTCGGATATTCAAATGTAAGTATCACGCTAACACTGTGGTTTTGTTGTTCATGTTACTGGCTAAACACACTTACATTTAGAGAATTGGCAATCTGTCTCCGCAGAAGTTGCATTTGGCCAATCTTTGATATTGTGGCTAACGTAACGCAAAAAAACATGTTAAACATCCTCTTAAGAGTAGAGAACGAGAGAATGGGGGTTACCAAGAAATATGGGCCACAGCTTCGAAGTGTTCTGCACAGCTGTGCTATAGAGCCTCGCGGTGTTCGTGGGAATGATAGAAGTGGGAGTGAGCTCGTTAGTCAAGTCAGTTAAGAACTTTGACATGTTTTTGTCTACAATCTTGCGCACGGTGGCTACGAATGTCTGAAGTTCTTTGACAGTCATGAAGCACAGCAAACGGTCAAGACCAGTTACTCCAAAAACTCCAACACTGCGGAGCAGCAGGTCGAATGTGCGTATGCCTATCAGCTCTCTGATTCAAGAGAAAGAGAAGAATCACCAACTGCAATAAGTGCCCTCACTCATGAAGAAGAGGTGCACTCAATATAGTTGTTACTTACCTTCCTTCCTTGTCATACCAAGCGCTCATTTGGTCCAAATAAATAGTATTCCTGTAATCTGTGTGCTGCAGCAATGCTCGTGCTAGTCTATTATTTAAATTTAAATAAAATAATTAAAATTAAATAAACAACGGGTAATAGTGTTTTTCCAATGCATTGATGTAAGAAGCGAAGAGTACCTTCCAATAAAGTTGACGGAATTGTCAACAGAGGGGAAGCGCGGAATGGGGATGGCAGTTGACTGAAAAATAGACTGATGATCGTATATCTTAGTTTTAAGAAAAGAGTTGCATTCTTGTTCGACATTGTAGTTCACAATACGAGAAAATTCCTCTTGCCAGATCTTGAGGCCGTATATAGTGATATAGTCCTGTATGTCTGTGGTACAGTTAAAGAAGACGAGCTTCTCCGACGAAGAACTGTAAAGAAAAGAGAAAGAATAATTTTCGCTCAGCAACTATAAGGATACATTGGAAGGAGCGACTAAAGCCATCCAAAGTGGACGCTAGCTGCTTCAACCGCGCCTCAAACTCTTCAATCTTTCCTAACTTGAAGATCAGGACTTTGTCCATAGCATTTGCAAGCTTGAACACTAGTTCCTGTTAACACAAACATGTAAAAAAAGTCAATGGACAATACAACTTAATGTTTGACAGTAGATTGTTTACCTTTCTGATTCCTTCTTCCAGGAGTTGTTTTGGCTCAACTTTGATAATACCAACAAGGGTTGTTTCCATGGCAAGAATACCCTCAGTAAAGCATGAGACAGCGTGGGTCAGCTGGGCGAGCTTATATCTCTCATCTAATTGAGCGTAATCTTTTAATTCAACCCGTTCCTGCGCAAGCAAAGAAGTATGAGCTTATCGCCAACTTCAACATAGAATGTTTTTCATGCTGCATACATGAGGCATTGGATGGAACTTACCACTTTAGTTGGCAACTCCTTGATTTTATTTGTCTGTAAATCTATTATCTCATTGAGTATGAGAAACATACTTTTGGGAATTATCTCCATCACTCTGCGCACATAAGAGACTAACGCTCCAGAGTAGTATTCACTCACACTATTCAATACAAGAACGAAACTTTGTCAAGCAGCTTTAAACAGAAAATATTAGCTGAGTAATAACCATCTCACCTGTAAAGATCAGGACTGTTTACTTGTACAATTCTCACAAGAGGCATGTCCATAATTGAAGCCAACTTTATGAACGTTGATCTTAACTTGATGGTGGAAGATGGCTCTCTGCGAATGAAATACCATAAGTTATTAAATTCTTCAGCATTCACAGTGGCTCATAGGGCATGACAAGCAAAAGCTATGAAGAAATTAAGTGTTGCTAATATCTACCTCTTGATCTGCTCTTGCATTAGGGGAATATAATCGTCCATAATTTGCCATCCATATGAAAGATCAGCCACAGAGCTGAGATTGACAAGGTATTGCTCTTTTATGTTGACAATTCGTAACATTTGGCCAAGAAGTTCTCTTGTATCGGATAAGAATTGCTTCACTTGTAGACTTGATTCTATCTGAAAATAAGTAACATGATAATAAGTATTAGATTGTAGAGATAGAGACACTTGATATGGCTTGGGCTGACCTGTTCAAACTGCTCAACCTCTTCAAGAGCTTGCATAAGTTGTTGGATCTTTCTACCAGCAGCAGTAGAATCATTGTGATCCAAATCACCAATTTTGGAAGAAATATTTACGAACCACTTCTGTAAATTCTCATTTTTCTTCACCCTCGTCAATGGCTTGTCTCCAGAGAAGTACTCGGCTGTTATGGAAAACGAAGATTTTATATTTGATAGTGTTTTCTTCCAAACTCAAACGAAAATGTTATCTTACCTAACTCTTTCATGCGCTCAACTCCTTGCTCTCTGCTTTCACTCCACTTTGCGTCCTTAGCATCCAAGATCTTCTGGAAAAGGTTTTTCAACAAGTACTCGAGCTGAGCCACATTCAGCAATAGCAGTAGCACTCCATCTTGTTGTATTCCAGTTTGTGTGATGATCTCCTTGAGCTTCTTATTCTGCGTTGTAAAATGTGTTTTGTGTTAAGGTGCAGCACATGGTTTAATACTTTAGAAGAGGAAAGGCTGCATATAAGCAACCCGTTGACAAAACTACTTAAATTAAGAGAGAAAACATCAGTAGGATATGGAGCATGAGCCAACGCAAAGTAGAGTTAGTGTGACGAAGACAATTCATAAGCTGAGCATGACTCGAAAGCACCATTTCTTCAACTAGCACGCCCTATAATATATGGTCACTATGGTGCATATCCAAAAAGGCATAAAGAACTGGGATACTAAAGTACCTCTGTCAAGTAGTGTTGTATCTCTTGCAATAACTTGGGCATCTTTTCCCAATTTCTCTTAGCCAGTAGCTTGACATTTGGAAGTCCAATTGTATTGTTGAGTGCAGTTATTGCCGCAGGATAAGGTAGCCAGTCAACCGACAAGTCAACAGTATAGCCCAGATAAAACGATACCATCCAATTATCAGCGAAGTGCTTGTCCACAATCTCTCTCATTATGGCCTGAAAAATAATTAATCAAGAATAGAACATTTAGAGGTAGATTTATGACGTTAACAAACTCAACTGAACTGTACCTGCTCTTTGTTCAAGATATGGGGAGTGAAGAAGAGAATCACATATAGCATGGCTGCTTGAGTAGACAACGCTGTGCTGCGGTGTTCAGGTAAAGGATAGCATTGCATTTGACTGTAAATATCATCGGAACGAATTCTGCCAATGATCATTTCAACCACAGTTGTGGGCAGAGGGAATCTGATTCACACAAATATAGTAGGTATTTCACTTTTAGAATCAGATACCGAAGGCGGAAAGGAATATTAATGGCAACGATATAAAACCTTTTAAAGTAATCCTGAGGGTAACCAGGCGGCTTGGGTGCGCCTAGAGCAAAACCAGTGCTCCTACACAATTTGCACACATCATCTATTAAGGGAAGCTCAGTGTGTCCCTTAAGAAAACAAAAAAAAAAGATTTAGTATGTGAATACGTGAGCTCAGAAGATGCAACTATACCTTGTAACGCAAATAGGATATCAACATCCTCTCTCTTATTTCTCCTTCAATTTTCTGATCCATCAGCAACAGCATCACACCATACACATACACAGCCTCAGCAAATAGTTGCTGACCATCTTGATTCAAAAGTACACCCTGAATAAGGTATTGAATTTTTAAAGCATTAGTATTTGTTAACATTGGTTTTAAAAGAAGTGCCGGGGAAGTGTTACCTCTAAAGTCTGCTGGATGAACACTCCTTCTTCCATGTCCTCGATGTACTTCAAAAAGTCTTGAATGTATTTGTAAATACTCTCGAAGAGCAAGTAAAATCTCTTCAATATATCAATGTGAGCTTCTCTGAACTCAGTATCCAGGTCCAGGAGCTCTGCAGAATTCTCTATCCTGGTTTCATAAAGCTCACTATTCTTAAGATACTTGAAGTTGAAAATAATTTCTTCATATCTCTTTTGACCAGGAACAGGCTTGCTAACACTTTTGCGCTTGTCTATAGACGAGAGAACAAGAAAAGAGATGTATAAGGGAGAGAAGAAACATGACACAGAGAAGCATAATTCTCGAATGTGAGTAAAGAGAACGAGAGAGAGAGAAGAGAGAGAAATCCACTTTTGATCTGAAAGCTTGAAATGTTGGTTTTACCTGGGGCAATAAAAATAAAGGGTGGTGGGATGTGCTCGGACAAGCGGAGCAGCTCGGCGATGATGGCATTTCCTCTGCTCACCAAGCGAATGATGGTTTGGCCTGCTACGTTGGCCTCCACCAAAAAATCTTCTTGATGCATGATAAAGCAGCTTTATGTCAACAAACGGTCCAACCAACTGTAATTTTAGTTCGACGGGGGGGGGGGGATGAGAAACGGTGAAACACAAGAGCAAACAAATTAATATCAATAGAACTGCAATTTAAAAGTGAAGTTACACAAGTAAGCATGATATCAAATAACTGTCGCCAAACAAATCGACAAGTGCTCCTAAGAGGGAAGGATAGTGTGCGTACCACTTTCTGGTCAAATCCTTGTGCAGCGGTTATTGTTGGGTTGGTGGAATTATGAGTTGTGGTTCGTCTGTGATGAGTGGACCACCTCTTTTACTGTTTTTTTTTTGTTTTGCCACAAAAATCAACAATCTGAAAGGGCTGCTGAGAGAACCAAATGGCAGTAAAGAATTGGGGAGGTCTTTTTCTCTGACACCTTGATCAGCACAGAGCTGTGCAGAAACTCAGATTTCTGGATTTTTCTAGATATTTCCAGAAAGGAAAATTCTTTCTTAATAGATCAAATAATTATTTAGTACCATTTAGTTAATAATATTTAGATGTAAAAATTTTAAAATCCAAGTTTTAGCAAATACAGAACTTTACGGTGCAATACTTGATACATTGTGCTTCACACCACATCGGCACCATCACTAGAAAGGAAAATACTCAATTTGCAGTTCCCATTTGGCCGTGTTTGGCCTTTTGGCGGCGAACAGGGACACACACAACCCCAAAAGATTTGTGGCGCACACACAGCCCCTTTGGCCAAAGCCATACAATCCGGTGATCCCTTGCAAAGGGCAGAGATGTCGTCCTCGGCAAGGAATAGAAGCCCAAGCCAGCAGCAACAGAAGAGAGGGCTCAGCAGGCTTCTGGCAAGCAGACGTAAAAGATTCCAGCAGCAGTCGATCCTGGGCGCTGGACTTGGCACAGGTTTAGCTGGGCAGCAGGAATCTCTTCTGCAGCGGCTGTGGGGTCGCCTCTCAGCCTATTTCCAACTTGGCTCAAGCGATTCAAGAAAGAGGCTCATTGTGTACAGCATCTTGTGGGGAGCTGGATTTGTATCCATATGTGCCATTTGGAAGTTTGTAAAACAGAGGAACAGCAAGAGAGGGGTTGCACCGCTTGCCTGTGAAACTGTATGTAATCAAATCCCCCCCCCCCTCACAGATACTGGTTAATCATAACAACGCACTCACAGTCAATGTGCAACTCTACTTAGGCCCACAACGAGGACGAGGAGCAGGGCATTGTGGACGTTTGCATTGTGGGCGCTGGTCCCAGTGGCTCCACATGCGCTTTTCATCTGGCAAGGGCTGGCAAGAGCGTTCTCCTGCTGGAGGCTCAAAGATTTCCCCATGATAAGGTGTGTGGTGATGTCATCACCCCCCTGGCACAACAGCATCTTGAAGAAATGGGAGTGCTAGAGCAAATTTTTCTTGAAAAAGAAGGAAGATGGGTAAGTCTGTCGAGCTCTTTTAAATCCTCTCCTGTCTCTTATCCTCTGTCTTTCGTTTGAGAATTCTGTTTTGCAAACGAAGACCCACTTTGCAAAACAGTATACCAGGTCGTTGAGACCGAACGAGAGACCAGTTATATTCACTAACACTCAACAAAACATGGAATAGAATGTGTCAGGAGGCTTTGTGAGCCCTTCTGGCCTGAGCTTTATTGGAAAACTTACAACAGGAGAGAAGTTGCTATCTGTACAGCGAATAATATTAGATGAAAAGATTGCATACGCTGCAGAAAATGCAGGCGCCACACTGCTCGATGGATTTGAAGTGAAGGTAACAGCGCTGCCTCAGATATGTTTTGACTGCAACACAAAGAACATCGCCATGCAAAGCATCTCATCTTTCTCATACATAATGAAGTCAGTGCACTTTGATACTGAAACAGAACTGTGGTCAATTGTGCTTAACACTTGCGACCTTGAGGGTGAACACTGTGAGTATTTGCTTCCCTAAAACAAAATACAATCTAAACCAACATGATCAATCACAAGAAGGCTAAACTAGAAGAACTCAAGAGGAATGGTCCGAGCAAAGCAAGTAACACAGCATTTTTCTATTAACAGATGTGTATAGAGCGCGGGCCCTGGTGGCTTGTGATGGGGCCAGGTCCGAGATTGCATCCCATTTAGGTGTCGTTACAACACCACCAGACACGTTCTCATGTCGATCCTTTGCAAAGGTCAGCTTCATTTTTGTTTGCCATCGGTATTGTAAACCAACGCAAGAGCTCACCATTTCTTTTATCACAGGCGGGAACACATTCCTTTCCAGGCGCAGATCATGTTTGTTTTTATCCCAAAATGTTGCTGCCTGGATTCTTTGTAGTATTTCATGAGCTGGAGGATTTCCTCAACCTTTGCTGTTACTTTGTGCCAGTGCCATACTCTCGAAGGTGGAAAGGCAGCAAACCAGAAGACCTGCAACAACATTATGAGACTTATCTTAAGACTGACCCTTTTATCACACAAGCATTGGGTCCCAGTGTAGCAATTACATCCTGCAAGGTATGTATTGCCAATTTTTGCAACGCAGATGGACCTACAGATCGTTTTTCTTCTCTTCTTTGTACAGTTTGCACCGATGCGAGTGGGTGGTGTGAGCAAAAGTTATGGCGATCACTTCTTGGTTGTGGGCGATGCTGCAGGTCAAACAGATCCTCTTACAGGAGGTATAAATCTATTCAGAGATGTCAAGTTTAAGAGCCCAGCATTCCAACTAACTCTTCCTCTCCCTCGCACATGTGCGGTGTGTGTTACAGCCGGTATACACTATGCAATGGAAGCTGCCAAGATGGCGGCTGAGACCCTAATAGAAGGGTTGAATGAAGGCGACCTCAGTGAAAGGCAAATGAGTAAATATCATAAGCGCTGGAAAGCTGCCTTTGGTTGGGACTATTGGCTGTAAGTGCCAACCAGTATACCCAATCCTCATTCGCTTATTTTACCTCTGGCAATGCAATTATGCTTCTTGAAGATTTACACCTCTTCTTCTCCGTTTTTCACGAATTGTGAGAACAGGTCGTTTCGGATACTGCAGCTGCTTTACAGATTCCCAGTCTTGCTCGATGCTGCCGCCGAAGTAATCAAACGAAAGGGAGATGCCTTTATCAGTGCTTGGGCCACTGTAAGCAGCACACGCACACACTCTTCGCCTTTAAACATGCAACAACATAAAGCATTCACTCTCAGGTCTTCACATGAATTGACTCTTTGTTTGTGTCCACTCAATGAACAGGCGATGATGGGAGGACGAAGCAAAATATGGTTCTTTTATCCTACATGGTATGCATTCACATCCCTCTTAAAATTCAAAGGAAGACTTGATGGTGGCTGGTTTTTTGTTTACATCCTTTCACCACCACACATTTTTATTTTTATTTTTGTTATTTTTTATTAATTATTTTTTATTTGCAGT
>MRZZ01001587.1:0-16618 GCA_002025285.1 Acanthamoeba comandoni | reverse complement strand
TGAATATTTGTCTCACGCTTCATCATTTAACACACCACAGATGTTACACATAGAATAATAGGTAACTAGTTTGCCCTCTCACTGCCCTCATTTCCCAATATTGTAAGCAAAAATCGCTCATTGTCCTCCTGTGCCAATTTATACTAGCAATGGGTTTTCCAGCAGACAATTTGATAGAACAGTCCTACCGAAACCACATAGACGAGGTATCTGCATACTTTCCTTGTCAAGGTTTTGGTTTTTTTTGTCACACATTCACTCTGTCTTGCTTTTTCCTATAGGTAGCCGCTTTCATGGATCGAATGCACAATAACAAGTACATGGTATTCAATTTGTCAGAAAAGCACTACAATCCAGCTAAATTCAAACACAAGGTATACATTGCCTGAATTAACATGATTAGAAATACTCTGTGCACCATAAGTAGCTAAAATTGTTCGCCTTCCTCATGTAATTTAGGTGGGCTATTATGGCTGGCCCGATCATCACAATCCACCATTGGAGTTGCTATTAAGATGTGTAGATGCGATGCACACATGGTTGTCTGATCACAGAGAAAATGTTGTGGCTGTTCATTGTAAGGTAAGTAATACGAGCAAGCCAAATCTTATAGTACTGCCATATAACAAACGTCATCACTTCCTTTTCTTTACAAAGGCGGGTCTTGGCCGCACAGGCACAGTGATCTGCTGCTATTTTCTCTATGCTGGATTCCTTAACACACCCGCAGAGGCCATAGACTTCTTTGGAGAGGCACGCTCTATCAATGGGCGTGGTATTAGAGTACCTTCTCAAATAAGGTTCCCTTCATACCTTCTTCTTTTTCTAAAGATTTTCCTATTTCGTTCTTTATTGAATGGAATGTGTATCACAAATTATTATTGGCCCTTTTCTTATTACTTTATTCTGCCTCAAAACGATCATTATTATGCTGAAGGTATGTGAATTACTTTCACCAAATAATGCGCGACCCTAAGAGGAAGGAAATTGTTCAAAATTCAAAAAAGATTCGTCTTCAGGTATCGCCCCTTTAAAATATGATAACAGCTGCAAGTTCCAATTTAATCACCAAACCTGTTTAGTTGTATTTATACTAATGGTAGGTTTTATTTGTCAGAAAATAATTATGGAGCCAATTCCTGACGTGGATATGCTAAAGGGTGGCTTTCAGCCCATAATCGAGCTGGTCAATATGGATAAATATCATTCACCCTTTCTAATTAGAAAGGCCCACAGGTTTTTAGGAACCCTGCATTTATTATTATCATTATGCTTCTGTATGTTGGTATCAAGCACGGGCCTTACAATGTCACAAATATAGACTGTATAGGAGGGACGAGGAGCGTATTGAAATAGAAGTTAATGCAATCGTTTCAGGTGATGTGTTAGTGCGTGTCTACCACCATCAGGATCTGCTAATCGGCAAGGCCTACCCTAAGTTACTATTTAGGTAAAGAAACATTAATGGTATTTTTCCCCTCTGTCCAATCTCATATTGACCTTTCTATTTATGCTGGATGCTAGATATGGATTCAATACTTGGTTTCAAAACGTTCCAATACTCACATTTGGCGTAAGCCAACTTGATGGCCCATCACATGGAAAGTTCAACAACACAGACTTCCCCCAGAATTTTAGAGTGCATACCATTTTTGAGGAACTGCAGAAAGACCCTGTCATTCCAACTAATGACATAGAAATGGGGCTAAGGGTGCTGCCTGCTATCGACCCTGCACCAGTTCTGGAGGTGCCATGTATTGAATGCCCTCTTGCAACAGATTTGGGGAATTTGGACATTAGTGGCAATAATTCTCACAATCAACCGAGTCATGTAGCAGCCCCATCATTCACAAGTAATGAACGAGAGAAATGCACACAGATGAACCAAGCCAGTGTACAGAGTTTTAAAGTTGAGGATGAGACAAAAGAGGAGATCAGAGAAGCAACATCTGAAAAAACAGAGCATTTGATCCACATAAACAGCTTTGAAGATGGGACAATCTCTCATCCACTGCACGTACCTTTGGAGCCTCAGGTAGCACCAATACGAAATTTTGAGCTGAATGACCAGTTTTCCAACGCGCATGTGCAAACACAGCCGCCTACGCCCTTTTCATGTCCAGGTTATGCGCCACAACAGCACCCAGAGAACGACCTCCTCACAACAACGACCCCCGACCCATGCGTGGCATCACAGAAGCTACTCGAAATCTCAGGCCCGATGTCTCTTCAACACAGCAGCGGTTATGCTCCCATGCCGAATGATGACGATGATGATTCCCTTCAAAACTTGATATCCCCATCTCCCCCAACTCCCGCGCAGCAGCCCCTCATCCACTCTGATCTATTGTGCCTGGACGCGACGACTACGACAACAACAACAACTACAATCCACCAGCACAACCAGCACCACCCCTACCATGGCCACTTGCAAAGCCCAAGAGACAGGCTCGCGCCAGCAGCAGAAGTGGTTGTCCCCATTGTAGTCGCCCACCACCACCATCAGCAACAACAACATCAGGGAGAACCCCAAATGTCTGTGTGGGCGCAGAAACAGCGAGAGCCCCAAGTGCAGTGGAACCCGTCACACCAAGACCACCCGCCACCTCCCTTCCAATTTCACGAGTGCCCCATTCCACTGAACCACCCGCTGCCCTCTGCTAACAACAACCACCACCACAACGCCCCCTCTTAATAATAAGTAAATAAATGTGAAAGAAATGCTTTGCTTTATTTATTTAAAGAATAGAAAAATGTGAATTCAATAAATGACAATTGTGTGTGGATCTGCAGAGTCAGAGGCATGAGGGGCATCAAAGGCAGTGTGATTCAGCTCTTCCATCCACTTAGGGTGTGTCGGGCCTGTGGACAATGATGGAGCCTTCAATGTACGATGCCGACATATCTTCTTCTTCGTCTCTTTCTTTGTCTTTCCTTGAAAGAAGAGCCTTATCGCTGCCACTGCTGCCACTGCTGCTGTCACTGCTGCTGTCACCACTGGACTCACTTCTGCCAGAGTCGGAACTTGTTTCAAGGCTGTCACTGCTGCTAGTGTCAATGCCACTGGGGATGTTAGCCTTCACAGGCAGAGGCGCAATGGGAGGCTTTTTTTGTGTTGTCTGGCGGGAAGCCTGAGCCTTGTCCACTTGGCTCTCTCTTTGCATGACTGTGGAGAGCCTTCTGCGGACATTATTGCGCTGACGCCGGCGCTGTATCGCCATCACGCTTGCCGTAATGACGGTGATGAGGAATGCAGCAGTGAGGATGACACAAGCAGTCACAATGATTGCTATGTTGAGATCGGTGAGTGTGCTTGAGCTTTGGCTGGATTCCATGCCTCCCTTGCCGCCGCCAGCACCATCGTCTTCGTTGTCGTCACTTTAATTAATAAAAAGGTCTTTAGCGCGCCTGCACAGAAAAAGAACATTTGGGTTGTGTATAGTACCTTCCGAGGCCAAATAAGACGCCGAAATCAGTCAAGTGGGAACACAAGCAAGTTACAATGGAGCAGTTGGCGTCTATGAACTCTACAGTATCTAGCTTGCAGCCACTATCGGACCATGCTGAAGAACCAGAGGAGCGTTTGTTGCTTTCGGTGATGAAAGCACAATGTACATCTAGTGAAAAGAAATTAGAATACGTAAACAGTTTTCACAAGGTAATATAGTAGAGGTTGTAGCTGGTGGGACTTACATTTGAACTTGGCACTGGGGACGTTGGTGACTGGTATTCGGACGCGGAAGGGCTTAGCCAGACCTTGAACATGGAGAACGTCTGAATCTGAGTACAAATCAACCGAATGTATGTCTGAAATGAGGTCGCCATCTTGAGCTGAGCCATCAGGCGGAAGTTTATCATTTGCATAGACAACAAGGGAATAGGAATTGTGATTTGGGGGATTCCCGACCCAACCTGCACGGAACAAAAAACGCAAGAGTCAGGCTCCATTCGAATCAATATAAGAAGGCAGGTTAATACCATAGGTAGCCAGAGCCGCGCAAGTAGAGTTGAGTTTTGTGGAATAGGGAACAATAGTATCCACATCAGCGGAGAAGCCATCCTTGTGTATCGAGATTGCAAGGGTATCTTGGACAAACTGGTGTGGTGTTTCGCTCTCAACCATGTTTCGAGACACTAAAAACAAACAAACAACCACGCTCGTAAGAAGTTTGTTACTGTTTTCTGAAATGTATTGACATAAAAGCAATACCCTTGATGGCCAGATCCTGAGTGATGGGGCGATAAGTATCAACTCTATTTACTAGTGAGGTGTTCTGCATCGCCTTGGCGATATTGTCCAGCATGGCTATGATAGAGCTAGTGATTATATCCGCGAAAGATATGTCGGTGCCATTCAGGTTACGCGATTTGCTAAATAAGTATACTATTAGCATTGATTACAAGCGTTCTAAGGTGTCGATAAAATTAAACGGCCACAAAATTGTACCTGGCAAGAGTTGAGCCGAAAGCTAGCAACGCATCAAGAGATGTCTGTGACAGCCCAGAGGGCCGGCTAAGCACATAGATCACTTGCCCTGTATTGGCAAAGTTCTCATCTGAATCTTGGTTTTGCTATGTAAAAATTAAAAAAATAAAAAATAATTGCTTAGTAATAGTGCTTGACAAAAAGGGTGTGGGTGTAGGAAGTTGTACAGCGCTTGCAATCAGGGCCTCATTGATCAAAGTGTCAAATTGGGCAGCACGTTCATCGGTAAGAGGCTCTGCGAAGAGTGAGTTAGCAAGGGTACTTTTAGGCTGGTTATCATCAGGGACGAGAATGTACCTCCATTAGGGGACAAAGCTTTGGCAGCAAGAGCAATGGTAGCTTCCACTTCACTGGGTGTGCCTGCAGCTTCCAACCTATGCGTTGATTTTAATATGAGCGTTGGCCAATCAGGAACAGTTTCACGGTAAGAGATTTTACCTTGCAGCAACTAAATTAGCGAGCAAGCGATCAAACTCAATTCCTGTTACTGGAGGAGCAGTAACGGTGACGTCTTTCTGCACAGTAGTGATACCTCCATCACCTTTGTTCATGCAAAGCTACTGTTAAATCATGCAACAATCGTGCTAAAAGGAGGTTAACGTACTGTCTGTCACTTTGAGAAACACAGTGAGTATCGAGCTATTCGAGCTAAGTGGAGGTAATTCCGAGCTACAATAAGGATTGCTGCTGCTTTGCAACTGAAGTTCAGCTGTCCCGGAGTAATAACCAAACTATAGCAAGGTGCAATGGTTACATTCAAAGAGCAGGAAATAAATCTAGCATGCTGTAGGTACCTGGTAAACAAGGTCTTGAGACGAAGTAGTGTCATCGAGCCAGTTCTTGGCCGTAAAATCAAAGAGTAGGGTTAGACCCTCTCCTACAGTGGGTGTAGCAACAAGATCCCCGGAGTAAGGAGAGATGTTTGTCACAAGTGATACATCAACTTCGCTCTGCTCACGACGCGAGTTCCAGGTGATAAGACGTATAACATAGGTTGCACCTGTGGCCAGTGCGCCAGGGGCTATCACCAGGTTGGGCAACGCAGCTGAAGGTGTCAATATTGTATCGCCAGGAATAAATTCCAAGTCATCCCCATTTGCACGCTTGGCTGATGACGATCCTGGCACCGGAACCCACCTATGAAGATTGAAAGCAGGATAAGGTTAAATATAAGAAAATCTATGCATAGCAATAACAATGAACTTACATCCAGTCAGCAACATCGTTGGTGTTGTTGGGTTGTATGGCTTGCAAATTGACCCTCTGGTTGGTATTGACGCGCAATGGGTAATTGATAGACACAGAAGGGGGGGTTGTATCCACAAACACAAGCACAATGCTGGCCGAATTGGAAGTATAGTTCTGTCCAGCTCGCGAATACCAAGCGGTTACAGTAAACTTATTAGCTCCTAAGGCAAATCGGCTAGAGGGCACTGAAAGCGTGGATCCATTGAAAGTATTAAAAACATCAGCTCCGGAACAAGGACCAGAAAGACCTTCTGTCATTTGGCACGTCCAGATATAGGTATAATTCAGCACTCCGTCATGTCCTCCACTTAGTGATGTTTCAATTGTGAGTGACTTGTGCCTGGACTGTGTACGGCGAATTCCTCCCACTATCCGCAGAACAAATGGCTGTGGCACCACCTTGAGAATGACTGAGGCAGAGGCTTGTAGAGAGGAGTCCTGCAACATAGAGCCCTGCAACGTGAACTGATAAACACTGTCCATCAGGAGAGTGCCCGATGGAATTTGCAGATCTCTGAGTGTCCACTTGAGAGATGGTAAGGCTTGTGAAGGCCCTTCTAGGACGGTCATGTTCCACACAAAGTTCATTGATACAGAAGCATAGCAAGCTGCCTTGACACCATGTCCATAGAGAGTGAGCCACACATTATTATAGACCTCTCGCTCAGGAAGACCAGCTATTGAAACAAGAGGAACTGGACGCGCACTTTTGGCCCATGTCATTCTTACACTAGCTGTTTGATTCATGAAATCTCTCACTGTCAGCTCTATCGTGTAGGTCATCCCGGATAGCATCTTCTCTGCAGGAATGATCACTTGAGGTAAGGGCGTATTCTCTATGATATCTCTAAATGCGACAGCAATGTCCGAACTCGGCACAATTAGTTTCCACTGAAACTTTAGTGCAATGATTCCAAGGCCTCGGCTTCCACTTCCATCGATTGTCAGAGGATCGCACTCAGATATTTGCTCGTACGATGTTATTACTGCAGTCGGGAGTGTAGGAATATTTGGACGAGAGATACCGATAAAGCCTCGAGAAGAAGGATCGGCCTTTGGGCTGAGTCTTGCGCCAAGACCTCGTAACACTCCGGCGCGAAGTGTGAGAGCACTGCCAACTGTAATCTGTGAAGATGCAGCAAGCCATACGTTCAAAGCGCTATCATTCTCCCACTTACATAGAGCTGATGATCCAAGAAGGGCAACTGTTGCATCTGTAAAGATCATCCCGCAGCCATCTCGGGCAGTCATTGACGCACGATCGGTGGGATTGTCGAACTTCACCAGGATGTACATGCCCGAGTCACTGATTTGTGCAGACACCATGGTCGGAGGAATGCAGACTTGACAATCACAAGAGCAGTCCTCTGTGTTCACAGTCACACCTTCGGGACATGTGACATTTGTGCAGTCGCACGAGCAATTGTTTAAAACTGGTAAACCTGGGGCTTTACACACTTGCGTCATGTTGGGGCAGACACAGTTACAGGCTTGGCTTGGATCAGGGCTGCCAAATCCACAATCAACAGCTTGACAGTCGCAGCTGCAGTCTGAGTTGTTGACGCGGCCCTTGCCACAATACACCATATCGCAGTCGCACTTGCACGTATCCAAGTCTCCTAGCGTGCCAGGGCCACAGTTGACAGCGCTACAGTCGCATGTACAATTCTCTGAGTTCAAACTTCCACCCCAGCAACTAACAAGTTGGCAATCACAACGACAGGGTGCATCCCAAAGAACAAGCCCTCCAACTTGCCCGCACTTGGCCGAGGAACAGTCACAATTGCAGTCATAGAATTTTTCAGTGATTCCTCCAATCCGTTCACCACAATAAACAGCTGAACAGTCGCATTCGCAGTTGTGGTTTGTGCATAGGGGATACGTGCAGGAACATCCTTTCCTCGTCGAAATTGCAGAGTACTCACAAGGAACGTACAAGTCCTGCTCAGGTGGTGGCACGTCGGATGCACGTGTTGAATACTCTCTGCCATAAATGCCGTCTGGTGTTGACGAGTAGGTGACCTGTGCATCGGGTATAAGGTTATAGCCCGTGTAGGTGGCGTTTGTGATAAGAGCAAAGAACGATATGGTAATGTTGTTGGTCTGGAGACTGAGGATTGGGAAATGGACTTGCATGGTCACTCCATTAGTTGTGTTTGACATCCACACTGTCATGTTGCCTGTATCTGAGTACACGTTGAGAGACGAGATGATGGGCTGTATGAAAAGTGAGTTCAGTGGCATGAAGAGAACGTTGAAAGCTGCCGACGTAGAATTGGAAGTGTGGTAGATGCGGGCTGTGTATAGTATAATATCGCCTCGTCTGTAGTAGTTAAGAAGAGAAGGGATTGTGCGGTCAATTTCAATCTCCACAGCTAGCTGGGGCTCCACCACAGACATTAGAGCCTGACGCCACTCTATAGAACCATTGAACGTAGACAGGCTCAATGTGGTAAGGTCACTTATCGCAACCCCATTGTAGATGTCTGGTTCGTCATTCACTGCTATCACTACTACCATTGTTATACTGTCGTCATCATCAGGGTCTGGGATATGCACAACAGTTCCAAAGTTGAATATTATGAACGCGCCATCTTCCATGATTGTGCCATCATCGCCTTCACTTAGAAGAGATGAAGAGATTCCAGTTCCAAAGTGTACAAACGAGCTGATCACTTGGCCTTTTCCACGCATAGTGTTATTTACTTGGACAAAAGTAGTTGTGCCGGGGGTTAGCGTGACTTGAATGACAAATTTAGCGACTTCCCCTATGGCAAGATCAGTTCCTGTTTATATTTGACAAAAAACAACGATGAGCATCTGATTACAAAAATTATATTTTTTCAGAGTACTTACCAGGTGTCTCTGCTATTGAAGATTCAGCAAGCGTAAGTGAAAATCCATAGACATCGAAGACTACAATTGCGGGCAATTTATGATCATAATCAGAGGCAAGAGTCTCGTAGCTCCTCACAGTGTTCGGGACCAAGGGCAGATCTGTACTCAGGTAGGTGAGTTGGGCATCAAGTGTGAAGAAGCTTCCCGTGAGCACAACATATTTTACAACGGTTTTGAAGGCAATTGTTATTTGCCCTTTCGTGTCCTTCAAGGCAAAATGAGGGATCATGATGGTCACCGTTGAGTCTTCAGGTTGCGTCCCAGACACAACACGTACACCCGAAGGGCCATCAACACTGAGGTGGCCCTCAGGAGCAACATATGGAAAGAGATTGTGTACGAGATTTAGCCCAAATGCAGGGCCAGTGGATCCAACGCGGTGGACAATGGTCACATTCCAATTAATTATGTCACCTGCCTGTGCTGCCAGTGGCCAGGCTTTTGTAGTTACTTCCAAAAGGGGCTCCACCACAGTTACCGATGCGTTCACAATGAGAGAAACTCCTCCGTCGATGTTGTTGAATGTGAGAAGTCCATTGTTGTAAAGCTTGGAACCATTACGGTTGGAAATGTCATTCTCAACAACACATTGCACATAAACATCGATATGATCCTCCGCAGAAGCCCATATATTGTCAGGCATTGTTGTCACGTTACCCAAATCTAAGGCGATTTCATAATCGCCCGTCAGGGTACCATTCTTTCCACTATGGGCAGTGCTTGAGATTATATTACGTCCAAAAACGACATATGATGCTATTATCTTCATCTTGCTTGGCACAGTATCTCTGAGTACAACAGAGTTGGCTGTTCCTTCGGATAATACAAAAGAAGTGACAAATGTGGCACTTTCACCAATGTTGACTTGGTCATTCTCCGTCAAATCAAGCGATGTAGAAAAGAGGGATTGTGAAACATTGTATCGCTTGTCCATCACAAATACGGGCAACACTTGATTTTCAGACGCCATGTGCTCATAGTCTCTACCTTCCGCAGGGCTGCTCAAATAAAACACCGATACGTCAGAAGAGAAGGTGCTTCCTAGAATCACACTTGGGCTTACGACAGCATCAAATTCTATTGCGATAGGCTCATCAAATCTGTCCATCAAGGGAATATAGATTGCGAAGTCAAGGTCGCTGGAAGAGTCTCCCGAAACAACTTCGTGAGGTACGCTAGCCGCGACAGAGTTGTTGACGGGATGCAAGAATGGGTGCAGCTGGCAGGATACAAAGAGACCAAACGCGATTGAAGAGTAGGGATGTGAATGATAAACCGTGAGTGTGTGATGTACAACGTCCCCAGCATCTCCTGACAAGGGGCTGGCTGCAGAGTGGACACCAAGGTAGGGCTCAATGACCGTGATAGATACAGTACTAGTACGCAAAGCATCGATGCTTCCAAATGAGAACCAGGAATTGTCAGTCAACTTGGTGTTGTTCACAAGGCTCACATCATTCTCAACAAGTATTTCCACAAAGCACCAAATCTTATCGCCATCACTGACAATATTATCAGGCTCATTTACGACCGATCCCAGATCGAAAACAACCAGAGATCCTCCTTGCAAAATTGTTCCATTTGACTCAGGGCCCATCGATCCGCTCCTCATATTGCTTCCAAAAATAACGTACGAACGGATGGCTTGAAGTTGTCCAGGCAGAGTATGGTTGACAATCGTATCAAGGGATGTGCCTTCAGAAAGAGAGAATATGGTAACAAAAGTGGCAGTTTCACCAATGTTGACGAATCGCCCTGGTGTTTGGCTTATTGAAGTGGCCGCAAGCTTATGCTCCACTGTGTAGTTGGCATACACATGAAAGACGGCTAGTGGAGCAGAGACAGAGGCCAGAGTTTCGTAGAATCTACCCGTGTTGCCATCCACATCAGCGTTGCTACTATCATAGTCCAGCCGTGAATCTATAGAGAACGAGCTGCCTGTGACAGCTTCACTGGTAATTACAGCATCAAAAGTGATCTCAATAGCCTGCGAGTCAAGTAAGAGCTGATCCACATAAACTGTCAGAGTATTTCCAGTAGATAGGACACTGCAGTTGACACTACACTCAACAGATCCATTTATCACGTCCATATAGGAACTCATTTCTTGAGATATGTAGATGTCGTAGGCAACAGAGGAAGATCTTTCTGAATGCTGTATGTTCAACTTGAAAGTTACCACATCACCAGCGTCTCCATACAAAGGCGTTGCCAGCTGACGAATCTCTAGATCTGGCTCAAGTACATATATGGACACGTTGGATGAAACATATGGAACTGTAGAAAGGCTTCCAAATGTAAGCAGAGCTTCGCTCACCAGTGCTGTTCCGTTGGAGTTCTCCGTGGTATCTTCTACAACGACGGTTACCAATACTGTTACAACATCATCAAGATTTTCCATATTATCAGGATTATTTACGATTGTTCCAAAGTCAAAGGTAATGTGATAGCTATCCTTGATTAGTCCACTGTCTCCTTGCAGCATAATCGAGGAATTGACGTTGGCCCCAAAGTGCACCGACGAATCAATAATTTTCATGTTTCCAAACATCACGTGATCTAGTACCACCACTTCAGTCGTGCCTTCAGATAGAGTGAATGTTGTGATGAACGTTGCACTTTCGCCAATATTTACATAGGGGTCTGGTGTTTCCACCAGCAAGGTGCTGTGCAGTGCCTCTTGTAATGTATAATTGGCAAATATCGTGATAAGAGGCAAATTCTTCCAATTGGAGGTAAATGTACTGTACGCTCGCCCTGAATTGTTTGCAATGATGAATGGAGAAGAATCGTACAGAAGAGCCGTATCACCATCAAAGGAACTGCCTGTAATCACACTTGTTTCAATGATTCCTTTAAACGTGATCGTGATCGAAGGATCTGTTTGGCGGAAAACTGGAATATACAGTCCAATAGCTGAATCTCCTCCAATTTCACCTTGCCTCACTTCGCAAGGCACACTGATTACAACAATAAAGGTAAAGAATAGATTAGTGACAACTTATGTCAATGCTTAATCCTTGTTGGATAGCATTACCTGCAGTTTATTGCCTGATGAGGAGCACTTAGGAAGGGCTTCAGTGCATTGGTCAGGATGATATCGAATGCAGGGGCAGTTGAATTGGATGCATGCCACAGAGAAAGAGCATAGCCAATGACATCACCAGCATCGCCGTATACTGGGGCAGCAAATTTGGCGATCGAAAGCACAGGCTCAATTACGCGCAGAGCAACATCCTGGATAGTTGGGCCACCCGTCTTTTGATAGAATGAGAACGAAGCACGGCTTTTAAGGATAGTCCCATCCACATTTGAGGAGTCGTCTTCTACTATCGCAGTAAGCAACAAGGTCACAGAATCATCAGCGTTAAGAATGTTGTCTGGCTTGTTGACAATAGTGCCAAGGTCATAAGACACATTGTATCGGGTAATAACACCTCCAAAGCCAGCTGCCAGTCTTGAACTGTTCATGTTTCGGCCAAGTGAAATGGAAGATGAAATGACTCGAAGTTTTCCAAGCATAGTGCTGTTCAAAACTACATTCAAGGTTGTTCCTTCGGGTAGTCTGAACACAGTTTTAAAGGTGGCCGTCTCTCCAACAGTAACTTGGTTGTTGAAGGTGATTGGTATGGAGGTATTGAGCAAATCGTGCGTGATCGTGAAGTTCTTGTACATGAATACAACTGGCAAGGCTGAAGTATTCGATGCCCAAGTGGAATATGGCCTATCTGTCTGCCCATCGATTTTAACAGGGGTACTGTCATACGCTAAACTGGCATCAGAGCTGAAGTTGTTGCCAATAATATTGGTGGTGTTAATGATCGCATCAAAATCGATCACAATAGGACCTGTGGGATATTGGAAGACTGGGATATATATCCTCAAAGAATGGTCTCCAAGAACGTTGCCGCTGATGATGTCACAAGAAGGTATTCCCCTGCAGCGTACACTGCTGTTGGCCGCATGCAAGTTCGGTTCCAATGGATTCACGATCAACAAGTCGTAAGCCGTAGATGCAGATGTGTTTGTGTGGTAGATTGTTAGAACATGGTGTACCACATCACCTGCATCACCAATTAAGGGAGAAGCAACTTTTGTCATGCGCAAGTTGGGTTCCACAACTACTAGTCCAACATTCAAAACATCCAAGTAGCCGTTGAAATTCAAGGTGGCCTGGTTGGTAAGACTCGTGCCATTCAAGTTGCCTGGGTTCTTGTCCTCTACCAGACCAACGACATAGATGGTCACCAAGTCGCCGCTGTTGACCAAGTTGTCTGGAATGTTGACTACGGTGCCCAGATTGAAAGTCACGTAGTAGTCGCCATTCAGTGTTCCATTTCTTCCTGTGCTCAGAAGTAAGCTGTGCAAATTTGATCCTAATATTATCCACGAACTGATTATTCTCAGTTTGTTTGGGCTCAAGGCGTTGGTGATTAGCAGTGATTGGATCGTTCCTTCAGAGAGGTAGAGAGTTGTTTTGAATGTAGCAGCCTCTCCAATATTCACCAAGTAGGTTGGGGTTTCGGAAAGGGAAGTGGAATCGAGAGCAGAGGCCAAGGTGTAGTTTTCAGCCATGGTGATAGTTGGGGCGAGCTGTCCAGCAGAGGTTGAGGCATAGCGGCCAGAATTTCCCAGAATGCTATTGGGAGAGCTGTCATACTCAAGTTTCACATCCTGCACCCACTGCATGCCAGCCAATACAGTGGTATTGATGATTGCAGTATAATTCACAGTTATAGAAGCAGCACCAAGAGCAAGCAATGGAATGTAGACGTTAACAGAAGAGTCTCCAAAACGATTCCCAGTGACTACTGTGAAGTTAGATACGCTAGCAATCACACTAAAGGCTTCCGCATGCATATATGGAGACAACAGGTTTGATAGCAATATATCGAAGGCAGGAGCAGATGACTGCGATGTATGGCTGACAGTGATAGTGAAGTTGAGCTTGTCCCCTGCGTCTGCCACTGAGGGAGATACTGACTTCGTTACAACAAGAACTGGTACAGTTACGAATATGTCAGAATTAGCCACCACCTTGGAGGCGATTCCTTTGAAGGTCAGGGTCACTAAGGATGTCAGCACTGTGCTATTCAAGTTTGTTGGGTCATCTTCAACGAGAGCATCGGTGAATATGTTGATTCTGTCACCAGCATCAATCACTCGATCAGGAGCATTCGTTACGGTACCAAGAGCGTAGGATACGTAGTAATTGCCTAATCTCAATCCGCTGCTGCCTTCCTGTAGTTGTGAGCTTATTACATTTCTGCCAAAGTTGACACGAGATCCTATGGCACGAAGGTTTCCTATCATATTCAGGTCAATCAAAACGTCCTGCGTTATCCCTTCAGGAAGAATCAAGGTCGTCAAGAACGTAACAACCTCTCCAACGGAAACAAAGGAACCAGAGGTTTGTTGTATGGAAGAATGGTCAACGGTATGGTTGAATATGAACGTATCGCTCCGTACCAGGGTGGTTGGAAGAGCAGCCCACTCAGAAGCATTTGTGCGTACAAACCTTCCTGTGTTGGATAATACAGTGAAGGGGCTCGAGTCATATGTGAGCATAGCATCGGTTGCAAAAGTTGTACCCGTTAGCACAGCGGGATTTATTAATGCGTCGTAGGTGATGATGATTGGGCTGTCAGAAACGAGAAGCCTAGAAATCCGTAGAGACACTGTTCCATTGCCTCCTGCATTTCCGATTGTAACATTTGCGGAAGGATCAGAGCAGATCACACTTCCAGCTACAGAGCGAGTGAAGGGGGCCAGAGCATCAACAACGGTAAGATCGAAGGCAGGAGCAGTTGACGTTGGGGCATGAGCAATCGTTATCGTGAAATGAATAACCTCATCGGCATTTCCAGAAGCCGGCGTGGCTGTTTTAATGATACGGAGGATCGGCTCTACGACTAAAAGCGAAACCTGCTCAGTTGACACTCCACCAATGGGCATGTTCGCAAAGGAAATGATGCTTCACTAGAGAGAATGGCACCATCTCTGTTGGAGGCAATATCTTTCACTAGCCCTTGCACTACAACAGTCACTTTGTCTTTGTCATCCACGATGTTATCAGGAAGGTTGGTAACAGTGTCAAAGTTGTAGGTTACAGAAGACTTATCGCTGTTCAAAATGCCAGTAAGGCCAGAAGCAATTGCTGAGCTGTTCATGTTGCTACCAAATGTAACTGAGGAAAAAAGTATCTGGAGTCCTTCAAATTTGTGAGCAAGAACAACCAGATTACTGGTTCCCTCTGGCAGCAGGAAGGTGGCGATGAAGCTGGCTACCTCTCCTATGCTTACACGATTGTCAGTCGTGTACGCGAGTGACGTGTTCTGCAGTGCATACGTGAGTTCGAAGTTATTCGACACGAAGATCTTCGGAAGGAGGCCGTATGAAGAGGCTAACGAGTTTCCAATTCTTCCAACGTTGCCAGTAGTATTTTGTGGGCTGCTATCATACTGTAGTGATGCATCATCCATAATAGTTGAACCAATGACAGCGCTCACATGAATGATTGCATCAAAGTCAATAACCACTGATCCAATGGTAGATGTGAGAACTGGTATATAGACCTTGACAGAAGAGTCGCCAGGCCTGTTTCCTACCAGGAAAGTGCAGTTTACAGACTTGGGTGTGCACTTCAGACTCTGGTTGGCGGCAAACATATTAGGAGCAAGCTGGTTGTTCACGTTTAGGTCAAACGCGGGGGCTGTAGACTGCGCATCATGAGCTACGCTGAGGGTGAAGTGCACAATGTCACCAGCATCACCAGAAAGTGGGGTTGCTGCCTTTGTTAAATAGAGCACAGGTTCTGCAATCGTTACATAGACGGATTTTGAGCTTGGCAATCCTATACCATTATATGTCAATGTACTTGTCGCTCCTAAAACTGTGCCCGCAATATTAGTGCCATGATTCTCAGCCAATGCCTCCACAGTAACAGTGATAATGTCTTTCTGGTTTTCTAAATTATCTGGCTTGTTGGTAATCACTCCAAAATCAAAATCAACGTTGTAACCATCCTGAGAAGCCACAGAACGACCTTGAGAGAGCAAAGAACTCTGCACATTAGAGCCAAAGTTGACATATGCACGCAAAATTCTCAGCTTGCCAGTCATTGAGTATCTTAAAGCAACAGAAGATGTAGTGCCCTCGTGAAAGGCAAAGGTTGTCTTAAATATGACTGTCTCCCCAATATTAATCACTGGATCTGAGGTCTGAGTGATTGAGGTAGAAGCAAGGACCATCGAGTGAGAATAATCGTTTGGTACAGAGATGATAGGCAGTGAACTAGAAGCAGACGCCGTTGTTGTGGCAGTGCGACCTGTAGTTCCAAGTCCGATGGATCTGCTACTATCATACGCCAGCGTTGCATCGCTCATCCCAAACGATGTACCAGTTGGTATCGAGTCAACGATCGCAACATCGTAAGATATTGAAATAGTGCCCACACCCTGTAGTAAATGATGTAAAAGTTGCTGAGAGTTAAGAAATATTTGCAATGCATTGTAGGCAGGAAAGAAGGTAATTTGTACGCACCCTGGGAAAGACTGGAATGTTAATGGTAAGATTGCCAGCAGCGCTTACGTTACCGAACTGAACTATTTCATTCATAGCCCAGCCTGTGGAGTCCCAACAGCGAACACTTCCGGGCAACAAGTTCACGAATTGGCCCACAGTGTCTGTAACGATCAAATTGTAGCTTGTTGAAGTAGAAAAGCCAGTGTGTGCAATAGAGAGCATGTTGTGAATTATGTCTGCTCCATCACCACTTTGCGGATAAGCACTTTTTGTTATCATCAAGCTCGGTTGGACAACGGTAAGGGAGACTGTCCGCGTTACTGGGGCCAAGATGTTGAAGAAGTTCAGCGTGGCTGTGCTCTTCACAACAGGATAGGAAGGCACAGCAAGAACGATAGCCTGAATAACAAATGTCACATTCCTAGTTGGCTGATTTGGCATTGTGGTTATACTGCCCAAGTT
>MRZZ01001585.1:0-12712 GCA_002025285.1 Acanthamoeba comandoni | reverse complement strand
TTGTCCCCTGGGATTGTACCATTGTTGTTGCCTCCTCCAGGTATTGTGCTGTTGTTTCCATCAGTACAATTGTAGCCCATGGTACAATTGGTGCCGCCAGGTAAGGTACTATTTGTATCGATTGTACTGTTGTTGCCTCCTGGAAGCGTACTGTTACCTCCAGGCACAGTGCTGTTGTCGCCTGGAATTGTGCCATTGTTGTTGCCTCCTCCTGGAATTGTGCTGTTTCCGCCAGGTATTGTACTGTTGGAGTTATCAGGAACAGTACAATTATAGTCCCCGGGAATCGTGCAGTTGGTGCCATCAGGAATAGTGCCGTTATTGCCAGGAAGAGTACTGTTGCCTCCGGGAATCGTACCGTTGTTGTTTCCTCCAGAGTCTGGGCAAGTGTAGTCAACATCATCACCAACAATGATATCAGCATTCAGCAACTCCAATTGTCCTGTGGGGCAGACACATATTTGCCCATGAAGTGATGCCAATCCGAATAGGTTATAGATGGCGTCGCAAACATACAAATAGCCATAGTTGGAGAAGTACACAAATTGATCCAGTTCTCCACCAACTACCATAAGGCTTCCGTTGTTGGTTAGGTGGCAAGAAGAGTCCACAGTAGAAAGAGACAAAGCAGTGCTTGCATTGAATGTGAATGTTGCTCCTTGTTCATTAACAATAAAGGCGCCGGTGTTACATGCAATACTAGTGCTGGTCCATAGCAAGGAGCCAAAGTTGGTGACTTGTCTGTCCAATAGTCTCGTCAGAGAACCTGCTATCACCGAATCACCATTGAGGCGAGTAGCCCCGGAGCCAGTGAATGAACCATCTCCCCATGTAAAGATGCCGTTTGTGATCACCGTGCCTGATCCGGTGAGTGTACCTCCATTGAGAGTCAGCTCTTGATCCACTTGCAGAGCATGATAGTTTTCCATCATGCCGCTCTCTATGTCCACAGAGCTAACTTGGACATATGCCTGGTCTCTAATGATCATGCTGGCACCGTCAAGAAGCACATTGTTGAAGCGGTAGATAAAGTTTTCAGGGGCTTCCATGACAATCGCTTTGCCGCCCAAGAGAATCAGGTTGGTTAGTGCCAACGGACAGGTAGAATTGGGCCAAATGATCAGCGTTCCTGACGTGAGCCTAATAGTTGATACGCTACCATTCTGAGGGCATTGATAGTCGATCACTGTATCATTAGAATTCAAGGAACCTTCACAATCCCATACAAGGTCACTGCCCAGAGTGACTGATCCGCCAATAAACTTCAAATCACCAGTGGGACATACGCAGATGTGACCATGCAAAGAAGCGGAATTGAGTATGTTGACAACCGAGTCGCAAACATACAGATAGCCATCCGTGTAGAAGAATGCAGAGAGATCGATCACTCCAGAGATAGCATCTACGCGGCCATGATTGGTGATCTGACAAGTACTATCTTGAGCGTAGATCAACACCGATGAATGGCCCGACGTGTTAAATGTCACGTAACCAGTCAAAGAGTTGATAACATTGGCGCCATTAGAACATGTGAGACCGCCAGAGAGCCATTGCCCAATACCGTGGTTGATAAACTGGCGTCCATCAAGATGCTTGGTAGGTCCATAAAGCATAGTGGTTCCTGAGGTTTCAAGAACACTGCCAGCTCCTCCTGTGATGAGGCCATCTGCCCAAACGAAGCTACTAGCCACAATCACAGGCCCAGTGCCGTTCAGAACCCCGCCATTCATGGAGAGGGCACCACTTACAGACAGTCCACCGCCAACATCTAGCAGACCACCATTGACTATGACTGAAGTGGCCGAAACAATTTCAGCACATTCGCTGACAACAAGCTCGCCATTGTAGACCACAATCGAAGAGGATACTATAAGAGGTAGAGGGGCAGGGCAAATCGCACGGGAGTCACTGATGATGACGGTAGATCCGCGTGGAAAGTAACTTGGCCGTTATGCAGCTGGAATGGTGCATCGGGGTTGGATATGCTTGTCCCAGGCATGACATCTAATATGGCGACATCAACAATAATCTCGCCACCACTGGTAAGCTCCAAGTTTGTGTCAGTAATGGTCAAAGACACGTTGTTGTGGAGATACAATTTGCCAGAGCCCGTCACAGTGCTGTTCACAATACTGAAGGAGGAATTGCTGAGGTCAAGAGTAGCCCCGCTTCCAATGACAACGTTGGCGTTGGCTGAGTTCGTGCCATCGCTGCTAGCAGAGCCCTCCAAGACAAGGGTACCTGATTTGACAGCAACCACTCCTGTGTTGGCAAGATAGGCCAGGAAGTGAACCTGGCCATCTGTTCCTAGCGTTCCGTCGTTGACCAAGAGGGTTCCGTGGAGAGTCAAACTGACTGAGTCCGTCTTGATGTCGAGTTCGTTACGATTATCGATAACAGAACTTCCTTCAGCGTACAGATCCCCTGCAATCCAACTCAACTGGCCATGGTTCAGGAGATAGCGCTCAAAGTGCAGACTCGATGTTCCGTTAAAGGTAGAGTCGCCGTTGAGCTCAGTGGTTTCATCTCCTAGCATTACGCCTGCTTGCCATATGAACTGGCCGTCAGAAATGATAGTGCCAGAGCCTTCCATAAGGCCGCCATTCAACAGCCAGCTCTGCTTTATATGCAGCACATTGTAGTTCTCCAAAGTTCCTTCATTGGCCTCAAGGGTGTTGACCTGGAAATAGGCGCTCTCCATGATGAGCATAGACCCGCCGTTAAGAACTACGCTGTTGAAGCGATACCTATAGCCCACAGGGGCATTGTGCACAATAGCCAGACCGCCCAACATAATCAAATTCTTTGTGGGAGGTTCAGGACAGGTCTCATTGGGCCAGATGTGCAGAACACCTGAAGTGTGCACGATAGTGGTCTGGCTTGTGTCGTTTGAACATGTAAGATCAACCGTGGTGTTGGTGCTGTTGTTGCCGGTGCGAATAGGGCCTGGGCACACGAACACCAGATCCGTGCCCAAAACAACCGACGAATAAGGAAGCAGAAGCTCGCCAGTTGGGCAAATGCAAATACGGCCATGCAAAGAGGCGGGACCTTGCAAGCTCACATGGGCATCACAGATGTAGAGATAGCCATCAGTATAGAAGCTGGTCAACACATCAAGTCCACCAGATGTGACAAACATGTCTCCCTTATTGGCGAACTCACACGTGTTGTTGCTGCGGAAGGCCACCGCACTGCTTGTATTCACTGTAAGGGAAGCACCCAAGGCATTGTCAACACGAGCACCATTGCTGCAAAACAAGTTGGCCTTTAATTGGGAGCCAACACCTTTGTTGACGATCATGCGTTCTGTCAAGTACTTATCAGGGCCTTCTTCAATCATTAAGGTTCCATCCACTGTGAGGGTTGAGCCAGATCCAGTGATCAACCCATCTTGCCAAGTCATGGCGCCATGCACTGTCACAGGACCAGCACCTTCGAGCAAGCCGCCACTCATCAAGTAATCCCCATCGATTTCGATTTCTCCAGCCACAGTCAATTTGCCACCGCTGACGGACAAGTTGAGTACACTATCAAGCAAAGCACACTCCTCAACAATCAGCTGGCCACTGTAGATTGCAGCAGAGTAAATATCGTAGATAGTGGCATCCGAACAAGGCGATTCGTCTTTGCCATCTATAATGACTAGGCCGCCTCTCAGTTCTAGAGGAGCATCTAAATTATTAAAGCTTGTTGCTTTCTTAATCTGCAGCGTGGCTGTAGCGTAAACAATAACCGCACCATAAGCACCCATAGAGAACTGCTGCTCCTCGGCCGTGAGCACTGCACCATTTTGGACAATCAGAGTGCCAGATCCGCTAACAGTACCATTAGCAAATAGGTAGTTGCCCATCACATCCACTGTGGAAGCGTATGCCAGTTGCATGTTCACACTTTCACCAGAGCCATACATATGAAGAGTGCCAGATGTGACGTAGATTGACTTATTGTTTTCAAGCTCACCAAACAAGTAAACTGAACCTTGTGATGTAACGTCTTCCTCATTGACAAGTAGGCTGTGCAGCTCAACGCTGGTTTCGGGCCGGATATTCAAAGAACCTTTGTTTTCAATGTAGGAATCAAGCTGGGCGTACAAATTGCCGCTGGTCCACAGCAAGGAACCGGTGTTGAAAATATTGTACTCGAACGGAATGTCTGTTTGGCCCTCAATCGTCGAGTTACCGTTGAGATGCGCTTGGCCTCCACCCAGCATTGTGCCCGATCGCCAGACGAAGACATCCTCCGAGATGATCCAGCCAGGGCCTTCCAAGTGGCCGCCGTCCAACATCCAAGTCTTTTTGGCCACAATAGTATTGTTGTTCGTCACAGTTCCGGCAAACATCTCCAAGAAATTCACCTCAAAGAAGGCGTTATCGTCTATGAACAGAGAACCCCCACTTACCACAACCCGGTTGAATCGGTAAATGAAACCGGAAGGAGCGTCATGCACAATTGCTTGGCCGCCCAGTATGATCAGGTTCCTTAGTGGAGGCTCAGGGCAGGTATTGTTGGGCCAAATGTTCAGTGTTCCTTGGGTAAGAGTAATAGTAGATTCGCCTGTTGCATTTGTGCACGTGTAGTCGATGACAGTGCTGTTTGTGCCATTGATAATCACGGGTCCAGGACACACAAACTCAAGATCGCTGCCAAATTCTATCTGAGATTCGCCCTGGTAGGTAAGTACTCCTGTGGGACATACACAAATGCGACCGTGCAACCGGGCCGAACTGTGCAGATTCACATAAGAGTCGCACACATAGAGGTAGCCTCCAGTGTAGAAAGGCGTATAGACGTCTAGGCCACCTGATGTCACTAAAAGATCGCCACTGTTAAGAAGCTCACATGTGCTATCACTGCTATCCAATGTTAGAGCCATACTGGTATTGATGGTCAGAGATGCCCCCGCTTCATTCAAGACCAATGCTCCACCAGTGCAGTGCACACTCGTTGTCCATTCACCAACACCATAGTTGTAAAGTTCACGTCCATCAATGAGCTTCTCAGAGCCAATAAGAGTGAGGGTCCCATAAGAAGACACTTTGCCAGAGCCCGAAATAAGACCATCACTCCAGACAAATGCGTGATGGATGGACACAGGTCCGGAACCTTGAAGACTACCATTACGCAGGGTAAAGTTTCCTTGTACATCCACTTCGCCATCAGCAACCAGCACACCGCCATTCAAAGCCAGCTCCGTTACACTGTCAATTTCAGAGCAGTTTTGAACAAGCAAGCTGCCACCAAACAGTGCAATAGAAGAGACTGGGTACATCAGGGTCACGCCTGCATCACAGTCGCCATGGAATGTCACATTACCGCCGTGGATCTCCAGTGGAGCCTCACTGTTGATTATTTCAACGTTGGAGAAGATATCCACGATAGCCCTGTCCAAGACAATGATTCCACCGCCGCTTTGGATGTTGAAGGTAGTATCTCTCAGGGTCAGAGTTACATTGTTGCGCAGAAGCAATGCCCCGGAACCGTAGACCCTTGTGTTGTTGATCAAATTGTAATCGCCAGCTGCCAATTCCAGTGTGGCATTATTTGCAACAACAATGCTGGAAGAGTTGGTACTCACAGCAGAGCGGTACAAGCTCAAGACTCCTGATACAACACTAACTTGCTGGTAGTTGGCTAGATAAGCAAGCAGTTTCACATTGCCTGATGATTCAACTTCACCGGCATTGATAAGATCGCCAGCGAGCAATGTAAGTAAAACATCTGACGCAGCAGCCTGTAGTAAGCCTCTATTCTCAATTACAGAATCACCCAGAGGAAGCAAGTCACCAGCGGTCCACATCAGAGTACCGGTGTTGAGCAGATAGCGCTCAAATGCAATAGTGCTATTGGCAGAATGTACCGTAGAGATGTCATTGAGCTCAAGCAAACCGCCTCCAGACAAAAGACCTCCACCCCAAACAAAGAGACCATTTGATATGACGGAACCAGTGCCCGCTATTTGTCCTCCTTGCATAGTCCATGTTGTATCCACTTGCAAGACGTGGTTATTGCTAATGTCACCACTTCTTACATCAAGATTTTTGGCAACAAAGAAGGCACTGTCTCGGATTGTCATTACAGCGCCATCGAGAAGTACGCTGTTCAAGCGATACCTGAAGTCCTCCGGGGCATCCATCACGATCACTTCTCCACCAAGCAAGATAAGGTTGGTCAAGGGGGGCTCAGGACATGTGGCATTAGGCCAAAGAATGAGCGTGCCTGAAGTGAGAGTGATGGTCGTCTCTGTGCCATTCTGAGGGCATTCGTACTCAACCTGTGTGTCGTTGGAACGGATTGGGCCAGGACACACAAATTGGAGGTCGCTTCCCAATGTAACGGCGCCACCTGAGAAGAGGAGTTCTCCAGTGGAGCACACGCAAATGCGCCCGTGAAGCGAGGCCGTGTCCAAGATGCGCAGCTGCGAATCACATATGTATACATAGCCATCTGTGTAGAATGATAGGGAAAGATCAAGACCTCCAGAAGTGACGTGCAAGTCGCCGTTGTTGACAAATTCGCACAATTGTGAATCAGCTTTGTCAAAGAAGAGGGAGCTGCTGGTGTTAATGCTCAGCAAGGAGCCAGCAGCGTTGTTGATAAGCGCCCCACCGCTGCATATCAGCTCGGTGTTCCAATCACCATATCCATAGTTGACAAGCGTACGACCGTCAATCTGTTTGGTGGTGCCTTCAACGATAAGAGCTCCACGGGATGCCGTGGTACCAGAACCACTCATAATTCCCTCATGCCAAACCAACTTCGAGGAGACATCAAGAATTCCACTGCCAGTGATCACACCACCTTGCATTGTGAGGGTCTCTACAAGGGCTGCTGGAACAAGGCTATCCACAGTGAGGATACCTCCGTTAAGGGCAAAGTCTGTCGCAGAGAGGCTACCAGCAAGGTTAAAAGCACCAGTCTCCATAACGATACTAGCAATAGAATGAACAACAGCACATTCTTCTACATAGACAGTACCACTGTGCAAATAAATAGACGAAGGGGCTTCAAACGAGGCAAATGCAGAGGAGTTGCCCGCTGACCCACAGCCGAATCTGACCAATGAGGAGTCATAAATATGCAAACTAGTGTTGGCCACTGTTCCAGAGGTGATAAACTCCAAGGTGGAATTGTCACCAAGGCTAATCGATCCATTGTCCATGGTGAAAAGAGCTTGTTTGGCAGAAACTGTGGCTCCATTGTGTACAAGGATCAGACCTTGACCGCGCACAGCTGCATCATTCGCAAATGTATGAGTACTGCCATCCAAATCCAATACAGCTCCCGAATAGATGTCCACCAAAGACTGTGCCCCTGAGCTAAAGCTTGAACTCATCAAGTGCAATGTGCCCATACTCATAAAGATAGACCCACTGTTATCCAACTCAGCGGCCACATTTAGCGTGCCATTTAAGGTCAGTCTTCCCGCGTTGATCAGTGCACCAGCAGGTATGCCAATTGGGTTGATTGCGGAATAGATAAATATGTCACCAGTGTTCTCAATCACAGAAGTAGTATCTGTGAGAAGGTCGCCAGCAGTCCATTGAAGAGAACCGCTGTTGGAAAGATGACGTATCAAAGTCAAGCCAGAGGCACTGCTTATCGTCGAGTTGCCAGCGAGCACGGTCATACCGCCACCAGTCATAACGCCACCAGTCCAGTTGAACGTGCCTCCAGAGATTACCTTGCCGTGGCCATCCAATTCGCCACCATCAACAATAAAGATATTATCCACTTGCAGGGCATTTCTATTTTCAACTTCGCCATTGGTCAACCAGAACTCGTTGGCCACAAAGTAGGCATTGTTGTTCAGCAACATTGATCCGCCTTGCATGCGCACATAATTGAAGCGGTAGCGGTAATCAGCAGGAGCGTCAAGGGCAATCACCTTGCCGCCCAAGACGATCAGATTGAGCAAGGTGGCATTACAGGTCACGTTGGGAGACAGAACAAGGAGACCTGACTTTAGAACGATCGTTGGGTCGCTACTGTTCGTTGGACACACATACTCAATTGTTGTGTTCTGTCTGAAATTGATAGGGCCGGGGCACTCAAAGACAAGGTCAGTGCCCACACGCACTTCACTTTCGAAGTTGAGTTCACCTGTCTCACAGACACAGATGCGGCCGCGCAGTTGTGCTGGTTCATAGACATTCATTGTAGCGTTGCATACGTATAAATAATTGTCTGTGTAAAACAGAGTTGAGAGCTCGAACAGGCCTGAGATAACGTGAAGTTCACCACTATTGGAAAGTAGGCACGAAGACTCGTTCATGGTTCGGGCGTATAGAGTGTTGTTCTCTTTAGGGTCTATTGTCATGAGGGCATGGTTGATAATGAGACCGTTGTTGGAGCATGCAAAGTGACCCGAGTGCCAGAAGCCCTCACCATAGTTCATCAGTTGCCTTCCATCTATGACCTTGTCAGAACCTTCCAATTGTAAGGTGCCAAGAGATGCTGTAATGCCATTGCCTGCCATCGCTCCATTCTGCCACAGCAAAGTTCCATGAACCTGAAGAGAGCCTTCTCCGCTCACCAAGCCGCCGTTCATGTAATAATCGCCCTTCACTTGAACTGTGCCTTCGGCCATTACAAGTCCAGAAAGCAATGCGACGTTTCCAGACGCTGTGAGCTCGCCATCTACTTGCAGAGTGCCATTGTGGATGGTGATTTCTTCAATGCCAGAAACGACTGCACATGATTGTACGTGCAAATCGCCACCATAGAGGATGAGCGCAGTTGTGAAGTTGTATGGCTGTACAGCAGAGCTGCAAGGGCTTGTCTCCGAAGCATGGAAAACAACAAATCCGTTCTTCAACACAAAGGTCGAGTTCATGTTGACCACAAGTGTATCAGCATCAATGTTGAAAGTGGCATCATCTACCTCAATAAGAGCATTGTCCATAGCAAAGGTGGTATGGCTAGTTGCAAGTTCTACGCTATTGTGCAGCAACAAGTCACCAGATCCAACCACTTGAGTGCCGTTTTCCAAAGCGTATGAACCAGCATCGAGAATAAGTCTTGCGTTAGAGCGAATATCGATGACAGCTGCAGGGCCAGAGCTTGAGCCAGATCCTTGCAGCACAAGAGCACCACCAGATGCAATAACTATGTTGCCAGAGTTATAGAGAAGAGCGGAGCAGGTGATGTCGCCAGAGAATGAAACATTTCCGCTGTTGACAAATGAGCCGTCATGCAGAGCAAGCTGTGAGCTCGTATCTGCTTGCATCACACCAATATTTTCAAGAATAGAGTCATTGCGTAAGACTAGATCACCACTGATCCACCTCAGTGAGTGAGTAGAGATCAAATATCTTGACATGCTAAGAGTGGAAGTGCCATTAATGACGGAATCACCATTAAGCTCAGTAACACCATTGTCAGTCATCGTGCCACCAACCCAAACAAACTCGCCCTGCGAGATTGCTGCACCGGAACCTGCCAGAACACCTCCATTAAGGTCCCATTTGCTGGTAACTTCGAGTACATTTGTGTTATCCATGAAGCCCTCATCGAAGCTTAAATATCTGGCTACAAAGTGAGCTTGCTCATTAATTGTCATCGAAGCCCCATCCAAAATGACATTGTTGAATCTGTATCTGAAATCAGCAGGAGCATTCATCACTATAACCTGACCTCCCAAGAGGATCAAATTGCGTAGAGGAGGCTCTGAGCACGTTGCGTTAGGCCACAATATGAGTGTTCCGGACTTCAGAGTGAGTGTGGTCTCATTGCCAGCCTGGGGGCACGTATAGTCAATTGTAGAGTTACTGTAAGTGGGCCCTTTGGCGCACACATACTGGAGGTCCTCACCAAGAAGAACCCGGCCACCAACAATGTCCATCTCTCCAGTTGGGCAGATGCAAATACGGCCATGCAGGGCGCCGGATCCAAGAAGGTTAAGAGTTGAATCACATATGTAGAGGTAGTTATCCGTCGAGAAGTACGAAGTCAACTGTAGTCCACCCTGAATAACATGGAATTCACCGTTGTTGATGAGCTGACAAGATGAGTCGCCGCTATGAAGGAACCGAGAGGTTGTTGCATTGATCGTGGTAACACCACCATCAAAGGCATTTGTCAGAGAACCACCATTTGTGCAGAAAAGATCAGAATCACGCCACTCCAGAGAACCAGAATTGATGATATGGCGTGTAAACGCTTTATCTTGAGCGCCATCAATCACAGCAGTTCCATTGAGCTGGGTGATACCATTTCCAAGCATTGTACCATTTAGCCAGACAAACAAACCGTCCGATACCACAGTACCGCTTCCTTGCAGCAGGCCACCGTTTAGATTCCAGGTCTGGACAACGTGTAAGGTTCCATTGGCTTCTATTGATCCATCAGTCATAGTCAACGTGTTTGTCTGGAAGTAAGCCGTTGAGTGTATGGTCATGAGAGCTGCCATTCCATCTAGAATCACACTGTTGAAGCGATAGATGAAGTCGGCAGGGGCATCCATGACAATAACCTGGCCACCCAAAAGCACCAAGTTTCTCAAAGGAGGTTCAGCGCAAGTCGCATTGGGCCACAGCACCAACTGGCCCGACCTCAGGGTGATGGTGTCCAGCATGGTTTCGTTCTGGTTGCACAGGTAGTCTATCGTTGTGTTTGTAAAGTCCACTGGACCCGGGCACTCAAAAACGAGATCTGAAGCTAAGAGCACCGAGCCGCCAACGACATGCAGTGCGCCAGTTGGGCAGACGCAGATGCGACCATGCAGTTCAGCAGAGCCTTGCAGGCTGGTGGTGGCATTGCAAATGTAGACGTAGCCATCCGTGTAGAAGAAGGCAGATACATACAGATCACCAGACACAACCTGCATATGGCCATTGTTGGCAAAACGGCAAGTGTCGCTAGCACTCAAGTGGAGGGAAGTAGCTGAGTTGATTTCTATGGATGCCGCGTGCGCATTAACAAGCGAGCCACCCTGACACATGAGATCACCATGGGTCCACTGCAAAGAACCAGTGTTGATGATGTTGCTCTCAAATGTCTTGCTGGCGTTGGCCAGAAGAGAGGTTCCATTCAGATAGGCAAAACCGTGGCCGAGCAACATGCCATCATTCCATGTGAAGTCACCCACGGAGAGGATTGTACCATAATCACTAATTGCTCCTCCATTGAACTTCCAATGGTCATTGATTTGCAGGGTACCGTTCACATCAACATGTCCATTGTACATGTGCAGCGAGTTGGCCTCAAAGTGCGCATTCGGTTTGATTGTGACAAGGCCGTTGTACACGTAAACATCATTAAAATGGTATCTATAATCGGGTGGTGCATTTTCGACAATAACCTGGCCGCCATAGACGTAGATATTCTTTAGAGGAGGCTCGCCACATGACGCGTTGGGCCACAAGTGCAGGATGCCTGAGGTCAGCACAATGGTCGACTCGCTGCCGTTTTGTGGGCAGTTATAATCAACGAGTGTGTCGTTCTGGAACCCAATTGTCGTATTGCAGTCAAAGGTGAGGTCCGCGCCCATTGTCACATGTCCGCCCACTGCAAGTAGCTCGCCCGTCTCGTTACAGATACAAATATGTCCGTGGAGCGAAGCAGAGTTGAGGATGTGCAAATAGGAATCGCAAATGAACACATAACCATCAGTGTAGAAGAAGGCTCGCAGGCCAAGTCCGCCATCAACTATTTCCAGATCACCACTGTTGCTAAACTCACAGCTTGAGCTGAGATTGCCCAAGAAAACTGGGTCCGAAGTGTTGACCTTTATCAAGCCATGGATTGTGTTGGTGATGGATGCATTGGTGCCGCACTGAACGTCGCCATCAGTCCACTGCAAGGCACCATAATTGAAGAGGTGACGCTGAAGGAGTCTAGGGAGCGTGTTCAAGAGTTGAGAGTCGCCACGCAGTTCAGTTATGCCTCCACCCAGCATGCTGCCATCTTCCCACTCGAAGTTGCCCATGGAGATGACCAAACCCGGACCAGTCAATGCACCACCAGACAGATACCAATCTTGTTTTGTTTCAAGCGTTCCAAGGGTGGCGAGATTTCCACTTCTCATGTCCAAAGTTTCCGCCTCAAAGTACGCTAGGTGGTTGATGGTCATGCTGGCTCCATCCAGAAGCACGTTGTTGAAGCGATAGATGAAGTCGGCAGGGGCATCCATGACAATAACCTGACCACCCAAAAGCACCAAGTTTCTCAAAGGAGGTTCAGCGCAAGTCGCATTGGGCCACAGCACCAACTGGCCCGACCTCAGGGTGATGGTGTCCAGCATGGTTTCGTTCTGGTTGCACAGGTAGTCTATCGTTGTGTTTGTGAACACCACTGGACCCGGGCATGTGAATACTAAATCTGCCGCAAGAAGAACAGATCCTCCTATAGTCTCCAGAGTGCCAGTTGGGCAGACGCAGATGCTGCCATGCAGTTCAGCAGAGCCTTGCAGGCTGGTGGTGGCATTGCAAATGTAGACGTAGCCATCCGTGTAGAAGAAGGCATCCGAACGCAGACCACCCAATGTGACCTCCAATTGTCCATGATTTTGGAGCCGGCAGGTGGGACTGCTCGAATGCAAAGACACAGGTAAGCTGGATTGAACAGTTAATTGAGAACCATAGATGTTATCCAGGAGGCCGCCAGTGGTACAGAGAACGTCGCCTGAATCCCAGGTCAAGGAGCCATTATTGATGATATGATTGTTGAAGACCTTGGCGGTAGAACCAGCGATTTTGGCCTGGTTATTCCA
>MRZZ01001575.1:0-12499 GCA_002025285.1 Acanthamoeba comandoni | reverse complement strand
AATATATATATATATATATACATATTATGATGGCTTACACAGTTGAATGGAGAGGAACAGCAAAGGCCAGCAGTTCATCATCATCATCATCGCCATGAGATGTTGTTTGCTCACATGAGTGATGGCCATGATCGTCGCCGTGGCGGCGGTGGTGGTGATGGCAGATTGGGCCCCAGCTGAATTGGGGCATGTATGCTCTCCGTGCGTGGTCAGAGATGTTGCCACCACTTCGATGGTAGACCAGATGGGAGAGTATCACCATGCTGCCCTCGTCCACCAGTATGGGAACCTCTCCCTCTAGCTCCTCTCGACCTGACTCAGTTTATTTTTTATAAAAATAAATTAAGTCAAAATGAAAGCCATTTCTCTCTCTCTCTCTCTTGCCCTCTCTGCTCCTAGTCCACGGTAACTACATACCCAAGGTTTATGGCTAACCACCATACCATTCTCTCTGCTCTCTCTTTTTCTCTCTTTATGGTTGTGTTGTGAGAATAATCCCTTTTGGGCAGGCAGAAGGAAACAGTAATGACTTATGGCTTACCACCTTCTCTCTCTTTCTCTCTCCTCTTTTCTCTCTCCCCCAGAGCCCACAGGCACTGGTGCCAGAGCTTATGGGTAGCTCACCATCACACACACGCACACACACAAAGTGTTTTACCTTTCATGGTGTTGATGGAGGGATATGCAGAAGCCATTCGCAGGTGATGTTGTTTGTAGTCTTCTCTGGTAGCAAAGGCAGTGGAAGGCAAGGTAGTCGTCGTAGTTTTGGGGTAAGGCAGTACATAGAGACAGCCGTTTTCTTCTGTCATCTCATCCAGAGCGCACCAAACAGAAACATAAGGCGGCATCTCTTCTACCTTCAGTCCTTCCATATACTCACTGTCCTGTCACATAAGAGAGGCCACATAAAGAATGGTGTTATTGCACGTTAGGTTTCTTACTACTTGAAGATGTAAAATAAAAGGGAATGGCCTTTACCTGGTGAAGATCAAATCTGGACCGTCCTCCTGAGTGGGCTGTCTTGACAATATATTGTTCATTAAGCTACATGGCTCCCATGAAATCATCCCAATTTAGTTGATCTGCCATTTTCAAGGTTTGGCATCGATTCTAGCTTACCAGGCGGGCATCTGTGCCAAAAAGGGCGTTTGTGATGTTCTTTATGGGGGAGCCAAATAAAAACTCGTGTGTGACAACAGACGAAGCTTCACTTAGAGAAGCGCGTGCAGCCACATAAGACAGCCTATCTACAGATGAGAAAGCTGTTCTTCGTTGCACAAGGTGTCCCATGGGTTCTAGCAAGAATGCATTTTGAGCAGGAAAGAGGAGATGGTGTGATGGGGGGGGGGATTACCCATAATGCAACCAGCACCACGTTCAAGGCAAGCAGGGTCGTGTTCAGCATAGATTCGCTTAAGCTCGTGGGCTTCTCTTCTGAGGGCTTTCAAGATGTGAGCAGGTATTGCCTTCTCAATAACGACAAACCCATTCCTGTGGAACCTTGTCCACAAGCTTTGCTCTGTGTGGGCCATTTGAAACAGTTAAGTTACTCAAAAAAATTGGGGAAAAAAAAAACGAAAGTTGATGATGAGACTGCAAGTGTAATTTGTCAAAGTTGTTGATGATGAATATGAAAAATGAGATGATGATGATTGATGATCTACAGAGGCCATTCCATTCCATTCCATTCCTTTAGCAAAGCAGTTCAATTCAACTCTTGTCTGCTTTTGCGGTTTGGTTGTCCACTTGGGCGCTGGGCAGGCGGCGCGGTGAGACAGTGGCTGCTATGGCCACGGAGGCATTCTGGAGGCTGGCCCTTCTGGCCCGCCGCGTTTCTCTGCCGAGGCCATCTTGCTCGCTGCCTATAGACCTCGTTCTCTGTTTGTGAAGCACCGCTTGGGGTCTCGAGGATGAATTCGTGACGGTGATACTTACTGCTGCTTTCTTCTCATTCACTCTTGGTGTTGCAGCTGATGTTAGTGTTTCCTTGCGTTTAGGTTGAACAAGATGAGAATTTGCATCGGTCATGGTGGTCGCTCTCTTTGCAAGCTGTCTATCTGAAAGGCCTTTTACAGGCTTGGCCCCTCTCAGAGTGCCTAACTCTAATGTTTTGCCTTTGTCTGCACTCCAGTCAAAGTCCAATTTGCTATCCCTGCGTTTGCTTTTCGTTTCTCCTCCTTCTTCTCCAGCTCTACTTCTTTCATATATTCTTGAGCTGATGCTCCGTTTCTCCTTTAGTCTGGCTTTATCCCTTTCTGTTTCTGTTCGTTTTCTTGTCTTCTCCTTGTCTTCCGCTTCACTCCTTTTTTGTTTGACATCATCTGAGATTCCTCTTCTCCTGGTTTTATCCTCCTCACGGTTGGACACTTTTCCAGTCGATTTGTCTCCTCTCTCCCCCTTACCACTTTGTTTTGAACTTGATTTTCCCCTTCCTTCCTCCTCAGTCACGATATCCTGCTGCCCGTCCTCCTCCACCGACTCCTTTAGCTCCCTCTCTTTTCTCTTTTGTTCCATTTCCTGTTCCACCAAAAAGAGTAGCGATTGTTCCTCTTGATCTTTTTCTCCTTCTCCTTGTGCTTCATGATTTGGCTCATCCGTTTTACCTGGAGAAACTCCTTCTCCCAAAAACTGTCCTTGTAGTAACGTTGATTTCAAAGTAGCTTGAGTTTTACTTGCCCTTTCTGCCTCTATCTCCTGGTCATATCCCGCTTGATTACGATAGTATGCTTTTAACATCTGGTCAATTCTCGTCACACATTCTGCGAACGTTGGCCTTCCGATGGGGTCATTAGCCCAGCAATCTGTTCAAGAACAGACAGCGTGTGTGTTAGAGTTAACCAAAAGTAGGAAATGGGCAGAGCATATATATCTACCTTGAATTAGAGCTGAGTATTCAGGATAGCATTCAGGGATGGGAGGCCTCTTGCCATTTATCACCTTATCTTCAAGTTCTGACATAAATGTTATTTCACCAAAATAGTCTTTCTGAGTGAGTAGTTCCCACAACATGACGCCAAACGCGTAAACATCAGAGCTTGTTGTGTACTCCTTGTCACTCAAAACCTCTGGCGCCAACCAAACTATACCATAAAAATGCTTTTAAAGAGGTTCGAGAGATTTTGAAAGCAAAGCGCATATAAAACATACCAGGGTTCTGTATCTCTCTTTCCTCTTTTTTTGTTACATATGCGTAGGCAAAGTTTTGGCAAGTTCCAAAATCAGCCACCTTGGCGAGAACTGGACTGCTTTCGCTCACATCAGATAACTAGTAGAGGATAAATGCTTATTGACTAACATATCTTGGAGTGCAGAAGTGGATTACATACCAGCACATTGGGAGACTTGAGATCGCGGTGGAGAACAGGTGGTGTACATGAGTGCATAAATGCGCAACCCTTAGCTGCGTGGAGAGAGAAAGAGAGAATTTGAGTGGAGGAAGGAATCAACAATTGGATGTTGTGGCTAAGCAGGGGAACCAACCGATATCCTTGGCTATTTTAAGACGCAATGACCAATTTATATTCTGGTTTTTTTCGTTATGTAGGTAGTCATACAAACTGCCATTCTGATTGTTTTCAATATAATACTGACTTAGTATTATTTGCATAAACGGATAACTATTATTACCTACCTGCAGAAAATCAGTCACAATACAGAAAGGCTCTGTACAAAAACCTTTTAACTGAACTACATTGGGATGTGACAATCCGCTAAGAAGATAATATTAGAATCAGCCTTGAATGACAAAGAACTGCAATGATTGTGGTATTTACCTCATGATCCAAACTTCTTTTCGAAATTCATTGAATACCTCCATCTTTTTTGCTTCTGCCTCTTTATCAAACTCGTCGGATTGGAACAGTTGCTTCTTAAGCTCCTTGATTGCTACAACTTCTCCATTGAATGTGCCTGAACGTTGCATCTTGAGTTCAATACTGATTGAACTGATGGGGTACTACTTGGTAATGTAAAGACGGGCGATCATTGTTACCTTTAAAAACGTCAGCAAAAGCTCCCTCTCCAATTTTCTTCTCAATCTTTAACTCGCTGTACGTGATTTTGTGGTGCGACAGCAGTGAAAGAGCAATATCTGGAACTAATAAATCCAATCGCACCCTGACTGGTGACCCATTTTCTTCCTTCAGGCAATCAATAAAGCTTTCTCCTCTGAATATACTACTCTGACATGCTTCCAACGAGAACATATATGGCTGTTGTTCTGCTTCCTTTGGCCCTACACCATTGCTGTCCGGATCAGCATTTGAGTTATTTTGAAATTTAACAGATCTCTGATCGTTTTGCTTGCTTGTAGTTCTTTGCAAGGTTGTACAGTGAGTACAAGGCACAAAAATTGTTACAGCCAAGTTGTACCAGTCTGATTTTATCAAGTTATTGATGGCAGCAATAATCAGTGTGTACATATCCTGAGCTGTTGTGCCATGTGAATATTTTCGCACCTAGAGCAGAGAGATTTAACATCCAAATAGTTGAAAATAGTGTACTTTAAATTGTATACGTGCCTTTATGCTCAGAGTCTTTTTACGAGAGTCCATTTCTATAAGTATCTTTTCAGAGCCCTTCACAAGGACCATGCCATACCGCCAATACAAAGTTTTCTCCAGATTGTAGGAAAGTAACCGAACCTATTTGTTGTTTTTTCAAATTAAGATTGGTATGGTATGAATAACTCTTAGAAAGAAATGTAGCTCTTTGTACCAGCACCCGAGACACCAACCCGTCAGGCACAAAATTGAAGGAGTACTGTCTGCCAAATTGATTACAATTCAGTTCAAAATGTGGCCATATGTCATCAAAATCTTTTGGCTTTTCTGAGAGTTACATATTTATCAGTGAATATGAAATTTTATGTTCAAAAGACCCAAACGTATTTACTGTGCGTACCTTCTGGCAGCAGCGAAGGAACAAGACTAAATCCTGTTTTGATATCTCGTGTCGAGGACAAGCCGAAGTTGAAGATTATTTCGAATTTGTAGAGCAAGAAGAGCAAAAAGGAATGGAAGCTTTCTGGATATTCGGGCGGCCGCCATATTTGCGAGAGCACAGAATGGTGAAGAATTCCATCTTTTTTACCAAAATTATGCTTTGTAGTGATAACAGTGCTCATCACATCATTAAGCCATTGAGGATTAAGAATGACCATATTGCTACACCATGAAAAGGTATCTTAGTATGTGGTGAACTTGCAAGTGCCTGAAGAATGAGTTACCTTAATTTTTCATCGTTTGGAAAATACAGAAGAGAACCTAAATTGTGTAAGTAATCCGTAGCTGTCCGAAGCGATCCCTATTAGAACGATTGATTGATACAAAGGGGATGTTAATGGATACATGAAGATGATGCTGTAAAAAGAAATATCAATCACCTCATCTTTGATGCCACACATAGATCCGATATTCTCCTTGTATTCATCCCAGGGCATAACTGGTGGTACCCTCTTTGTTCCTTGGTCCTTTGGGCCTATTTTAGTATCAAAAGATATGCAATTAAGTATTTTGATAGACATTTACCTGTACAATTTTTTCAAGTTCTAGGTAGGACTTAGGCATTTGCTCTCCAACATATTTGGTGTAACACAAAATTCTTAATACCAGAAATTGCCATTAATTTTTTGTTTTCAAATGTGTGCAGGCAACATTCCAAATGTAAGCTACTTACTTTTCAATAATGTCTTTAAGTTCATCCAATCCTTTTCCAGTGGCACAGCTGAGAAAAACAATGCCATTGATTTTTTTGTAGCGCTTTGCATACTTCTCGATTAGCTGTTTCCTAATTGCCACCCTGTGTTAGAAACAAAAATTTATTCGTTAGTGTACTCCGTGTGAAACTGTCAAGATCAGCCAACAACAAATACTAACCTGTACTCCTCTGTACATGTTGGGTGATCTAAGTGAGTTCCAACAATCACAACTGGTGCATCCTTTGCTCGCGACTGAATGGAGTGCAGCCTGGTACCAATAGTAAAAAGACATCCTTCAACTTTTAGGCAACAGCAACAGTGAAACGAATACTCGCGCACCAGTGCTCAACACGAGAATCTTCCTCTGAATACGCCAAATTCCACACGACTAAGAAAAGTGAACGCTCCGATAGGAAAAACTGATGCGTCGTATAGTATAACGCTTGACCTGAATGTTGACATATAAGCGAGCATGTTTCCCTTCACTAACAAACTCAACCAACTCATTTTGCAGATAGGTAACAAATACCTGCAAAATCGAAGCACCTGAAAGTGACATCATGCCTCCTTTCATCAGAGAACGTTATTGGGACTGTCCAATCCTATTGGCATTATTCAACAACAGGCAATAATTCATTTATATGACATTTACAAACACCCATACCTCAATGTCAATTCCATCTGTTGATATAGTGGATGGTCCTTGTGAATTGTCTCCTGCTTTATCCAGCTTTTTCATAACTCTTGGCTTATGCTTTTTTGAGAGGCATCTCAATAAACTGGTTTTCCCAACATTTTCTTGTCCCACCTGGCCAAAAGTATCAGCAGAAACTACGAAGTGGCGGATGAACAGCGGAAAACATACCAGCATTAGCTTCATGCGGTAACAATGCTCAGTTCCTTGGAAGGCTTCTCTCAGAAAGCTCAGTGTTGACTCTAAGCCCATACCGAATACGTCCTACCATGCAGGATCAAATTAGAAAAGAAACAGAAAATTCATTTTAAAAGAATGAGACTTAGGCTGCTCAACCTTTGGTGGAAAGCGCAAACGCTTGCATTTATCTACGTTTAGCGTTTTGAGTTTAACTAAAAAGCCAAGTTGTGAAGGCAGGGCGGTAAGCTTTGGGTTATTGCTTACATTGATCGATTCCAACTGTATAATGTAAATTAAAATGCAAACCGAATTAGGCAGACGGGCACGTCTGAAGAAATGCCAAAAAAAAACTTACCTCTAGCAGCAAACCTATTTGTGTGGACACAGAACCAATTCTATTGTTGGAGAGGTCGATCTTTTTCAAGTATTTCAGGTTTTCTATTTGCCCGGGTATTATCTCTATGCAGTTGTGCGATAGGCACAAAGACTCAAGCTTAGTGAGACTGAAAACTCCCAGAGGGATCGCACTCAGTTGGGTAGAACTGAGGTTGAGATTCTTGAGTGTAGCTTGCAATCCAATCCAAAAGTCAGAAAATAGGGAGCCTAGCTGATTGTCAACTTCACTGTCTGAGAGCATGTCTGTGGGCTTCAGTCTTTCGTGGTTCGACGAGAGCAGTATTCCCATGTTCAAAATTAAGTCCTTGTTCTTGTTATCTAATGTCGAGAAAAATAGAGGTCCTATGCTCACTCCTCCAAGATCTAGCTCCACTAAACTGCTGCTCCTAAAAATTCCAAAAATGGGATAAACTGGAAGAGAACTCTTCGAATGTGTCGCATTTCCCAAGGATTTTGGGAGCTTTGTAAGATCCAAATGAGCATTATTACTCACGTTTAGATGCACTAAATACTTCAGATTCTCCACGAATGCTGGAAGATAATGGAACTGATTGCTAGAGAGGTCCACATGTTTCAAGTTTGTCAAATATCTGAAGATTTTGGAGGGAAGCCTAGTGATACAGTTATTTTTCAGATTCAGGTGGACAAGCTTTGAGCAGTTCAAAATCGACGATGGCAAGCTTTCCAAAGAGTTGTGCTCCAAAGATAAGATCTCCAAGTTTGCTAAACAAGAAATGGAAGGAGAAAGAGCACCAGCTAATCTATTACTGTCCAAATTTAGCTTCCTCAAGCGAGAAAAATAACCCATGTCTTCATGAGGAATACCGATCAATTTGTTTTTGCTCAAATCAAGCTCCTCCAACGGCAAAGCCCCTTCACTGTTCTCCCCAAAGAGATTCATGACTTGTGAAGATATTATAGTGATACCATTGTTTGCCAAGGATAGTCGTACTAACTTCTTCAAATGGCTCAATAGGGGTGGAAAACTGCTAATGAAATTTCCTTGAAAAATATTAACACAAGTCAGCGGAAGACTATTTTTTTACAATTCCGAATAATTATAAACCTACCAGAAAGGTCTAGCTCCGTTACAGTGTGCAGCTTTCCTATCTCCATCGGGATTTTGTACAACACCATCTGGCTGAGCCTGCAACAGAAAGATTTGTTGGAGATCAAATAACGTAACTTGACTAACATCAAAGAAGTACTTTAGCACAGTGTTCTGTGTGTGGCCAATGGTTTCATTAATGCTTGCAATTGTATCTGAGCATAGCCACCTAAGAAAGTAACTCGTCCAAATTTTGACTGTATGGAAGTTGGTGAGAGGAAAACAAAACCAGAACAAATCAAAGGAGCAAGCATACCTCCATCTGGATGGGGAATGGTTGGAAATGAGGACTGCTTCTTGCAAAAGTATAAGTTCATAAATTGCGGTTCGTTTATCTTTAAAAAAAGGACAAAATATTATGACTTTGCCTCTCCAATTGAAGAAAGTATCAAATATGTTTTTACCTTGTTTGTAGTATACGTCCACAAACATTGAGTTTTCTCCTTTGCTTTGTTTGTTTTACGATCCTTCTCACTAGCAAACAAGAAATGATCGATCAAATGGATTCCCTTTGTATAGCCTTCTGGCGAGGGTGACAGTTACCAGCTAAAAAGAAAGGTTCCAAATTGTCTGCTGTATACTGAATCAGCAAGGAAAATCAGATAATCTTCATTAAATTCAAAAGAACGTGGATACTGGTCCCATAATTGCCACACAGCATCCAAAAACATCAAAAAAATGGCAGACATCTGCTCATGCTCGTATTTCTTCTTTGGCTGCTGTCCAAAATCGTGGCCTGTTAGAAGCAGGAGATAGGGTAAGCGGGAAAATCTTAACATCACGAAGTGTCATGTGTGACACAGCAGGTTTGTACCATAGCTTTCCCACTCCTTTTCGACTAGCACAGCAAAACCAATGATCGTGCGGTAGTAGGGATCCATACACAGCTGAACTAGGGATGCTAACTGTGTTGCACTGCCTCGTCCATCATGGCTTTGTGCTACAACAGACTTTCCGTTAAGCATTGCCATAACCATATTTCTCGTCACTTCCAACACATTTCTAACATGTTTCGCCCATTCTGCATCTCGTAAAACTTTAAACCAGCGCTCATGGGGAGAACCCCTCCTGGCCACTATTGCACTGCCCTCAGAGAGTTTGTCTGGTCGCTCATTCTCACAAAAGTCTCTCAACTTGACTAAACTTTGTGTTACCACAGACGCAGAGGCCAGCTTGACCTCTTCTGTCTTATTTCTCGTTCTTGCCCTCCTTCTTTCTCCTCGTTGTTCTTCAGTATACTTGCTTTCCTTTTCTTCTTTGGCTTGCTTATCATCAGTAGGAATCATCTCAGGTTTAGGGAAAAAGTGAAGCCCATTTGAATCCGGATTGAGTTTCACGAACTTGCTTAAGTACGCCTCGTCCTGCTCATATGTAACAGTATTCTCTGAAACTTTGCCAAAGACAGAATCCTCTACGATCTTGGAGTTCAGCGCTGCACAGCGAATTAATAGCGCCTTCAAGAAAGGGGAGAGGAAAAGCATGTTTTTTTGTTTTGTTTTGTAAAAAAGAAGATGGTTCTGTGTTAATACTTGAAGTGACAAGAACAATTAGATGAGAAAGAGGAACGTACTTTCGACTTGGGAGATTTCCAGCAGAGAACAGGCACACGCCCTTCGTTTCTCAATTGGGAGACAGCCAGCAGCTCTTCAATATCATCTGTGGGCACAATGTACAAGGCTGGATAGGTATCTGACAGTTTCCATGAGCTATTGGCAAGGCTAATCTGCTCAGAGAGAGACTTCTTGTTAATAAAACACTTCATCCCACAACACAATATGAGTAATATTGGGGGGGGGGGGGGATACTTGCTTTCCAAGGMTCAGTGAGTTTCAATCTCCTGTACTCGTGGTAAATGTTGTAAAAGGTCCATGCACTTTCTGCTTGCACAATTTCCAGTTGCTCTTGGTTTCTATCATCTGCGAAGATTGATATTGGCTTGAAGCGCTGCTTATTTTGAAATGCAAAGAAGCTGGCATACTTTGTCGTGAAAGCGAGTCTTTTGATCTGTTTGTACACTTGTTTGGTGATCTTTTGATTCTCTTTTGCTATTTCGGTGGCGCTGGGGAAGGTGATTATAATCGCTCGAAAATCTTTGCAGTAGATCGTTAGTCTATCCAGATCATCCAGCTTTCTGATTATTTCCAAATTATAAATGGTGCCCAGAGGCAGAGAGCGGATCACCTTATCAGTTGTTGTTGATGATGGGCGGCTAAAGAGCAGTCGAAAATTAGTTAACCACAAAGAGACCTCAAACATGTTGCGGTGTCCTTGTTGGTGAACATCATCATCCAGGGTTCCCTGCAAATACAGTATGCGCTCATCTTGGCGCAGAATAGTCTCGCCCTCGAGCAACTGAATGAAATCGATGTCATTCCCTTGTCCCACCTGAAGACAGACAGTTTATTGTATTGTTGAGAGGGGGGGGGTCAGGCAGATGCATAAGGTGCTACTCAAAAGCCTTTTGAAGGCAGAGAAGCAAGATAGAAAAGAAAGCAAAGCATCATCTCTGCTGTCCTCATACCTTCAAGGCTGTTTTTTTCAGTGTTGATTGCATTGCCAATAAGTGATGAGTTCAGTGGCACATGAACTCTTGTCTAGGCCAGGGGGTGTTGTTGGTTACTCGGCTTGGATCATATTCTCAGAACGAGTTGTTGGGAGGATCCAAATCAACAACAAGCTGTTTCTTCCCAAGAGCCACCACCCTGAGTCGGGAGTTGGACAAAGTCGTAGCGGGAGTTAGTTTTTGTCTCAACCGCAGTAACCTTAAATGTTGTTTGTCAAACAAAATTTTTGTTTTATAAAACGTTAAGAAACGATTGGGGGGGGGGGCTGGAGCAAAAAACAAAACGCGATGGACAATGCAGCCCAAGATGAGACTAGGCGAAGGAGATTTGTAGGAAGAGGCAAGTCCAGAACAGCCAAAGCAAGTGCACAAGCACTGACTGTCACTCAACAAGGTCAGCCACCACATCTTTCCCCGGCCCCCTCAATTGAGAATTCTGAATTACTTCAATATTATGGCCATCAGGGGACAGGAAGATTTACTCAATAAACAAGGGCATACCAGAGGAAATTGAACATGATCCCAAGCTCAAAAAGGCTCTTGAGCTTTTGCCTTCCAACTACAACTTTGAGATTCCCAAGACCATATGGAGGCTCAAGCAAAAGGGTTCCAAAAAGGTTGCGTTGCAGTTTCCAGAGGGCCTGCTCGTCTATTCTTGTCTGATTGCTGACATATTAGAACAGTAAGTTGTGCATTATTCAAGATGTGATCAATTTGGGCAAATCAGGTAAAGAGAAGAGCTGACACAGAGAAAACAAAAACAACAGGTTTGCTAACGTGGAAACGATTGTGATGGGAGATGTAACATATGGTGCATGTTGCATCGATGATTTTACTGCAAAAGCCTTAGGGGCAGACTTTTTGGTGCACTACGGCCATTCATGCTTAGGTGAGAAACTTCTGTCACAGTCAGAAATATCAAACTCTACTTTGTGAACAAGTCCTAACTTGGATATTCTTCCTCTCCCTCTCCATTAGTACCAATTGATGTGACAGATATGAATGTGCTGTACGTTTTTGTGGATATCAAGATCGATGTTCTCCATTTCGTTGACACAGTAAAACTCAATTTTGCTAAAGGCTCAAAGCTATCCATGGTGTCCACCATTCAGTTTTCCACATCACTACAGGTTGTAAACACTAATTCCATTCTTTTTTTTTCGTGTAAATAGTGTTAAAAGACTTTATTAATACACTTGTCTCATCAACAAATGCAGGCAGCTAAGCGTCTTTTGGTGACAGACTATGCAATTGACATTCCACAAGCTAGGCCTTTGTCTCCTGGAGAAATTTTGGGCTGTACTTCTCCCAAGATTGATTCTGCTGATGCCCTCGTGTAAGCCCTGCGATGATGTATCTGCTAACAGTGTGACACAAGTCATAGTTGGCTAACCTATATGTGATTGTATCAACCAGTTATTTAGGCGATGGACGGTTTCATCTTGAGTCAATCATGATATCGAACCCAAACTTGCCTGCATACAGGTAAGCACATGTGCCAAACAAAACAATTAGATTGATTGATGCAACTCAGCGTACCAAGGCGGTAAGAATTCTCATCTGCGCTTCCCTGTTAACAGGTACGATCCATACAGCAAAGAATTCACGTTGGAAAAATATGCCACATCAGAAATGCACAGGATAAGAAGGTCTTTTTTTTTAAAAAAARAAAAAACAAAACAAATTCATTCATGGCTCTTTGAACACGCTTGACGAAAGAGAAGCCCTTATTGTTGTTGTTGATATTATTATTTTTTTTATTATTGCTTCACAGCGGAGAAATTGATAAAGCAAAGAATGGCAAGAAGTGGGGCGTCATTCTTGGAACATTGGGAAGACAAGGAAGCCCTCATGTACTCG
>MRZZ01001572.1:0-14694 GCA_002025285.1 Acanthamoeba comandoni | reverse complement strand
ATGGACCGCGTACAACGTATGTTAGAGAACCAAAGGAAGAGGGAAGAGGCTATCAAGGAAAAGGAGCTCAARGCTCAAGCTGARGCGAACGCMCAGAGGCAGGAGGCTCTTAAAAAAGCCACACCCGTCAGCGTTTCTGTTTCACCATCCGCCCAGGCTGATATTTCTGCTCCTTTGGAGAACAACAGGAAATTAAGGAGTAAGTATTTTAATTGAATCAGGATCAGTCAGTCTCCTCGAAAATTAATTTTATTCTTGCACCTACTTTCAGAAAATATCTATGCTCCTCTTCCCGCAGTGACCAGGGGCAAGCCGACACTTCTGGGCGGAGATCCCAAAGGAGATAATATCTTATATTGTCTCGGGAATGATGTCGTCATAAGGAGCCTATCGGTAAGAACTTGCAATTCTTCTCTGATTATTAGGTCCATTCTGCTAATATTTTTATCTCTAGAATCCTCTTCACTGTGATCTTTACACTGAGCACTCAAGACCTACCACAGTGGCTCGCTACAGCCGTGATGGGCGCTACATTGCTTCTGCCGGTACTGTCCAATACTACTAAATCTCCGTTCTATCCATAGTCACTCAAATTCCTTTATTTCTCCAGACCAAAGCGGTGTTGTCCGTGTGTGGAACACTGCCCTTATTCAGGGCACTTATTATAAGCTCAAGGCTGAGAAGAGGGCTCTGAGCGGTCCAATCTCCGATCTTGCTTGGTCTCCTGATGGCACCAAGATTGTCGCTGTTGGCCAAGGCCGTGAAACGTAAGTACTATTTTCCTTGCTGCAACTTTTATCGCTCCCCTCTCTTCTTGGACCTGAGATGTCATTGAAGGATCCAATTATTTGGGGAGCATAGCATATTTCAATTGACAGGTTAATCACATGGCTCTTGCTTGCTTCACAAGAGACCTTGTTTCATGCCCTGCCAACAAATAACCTCCGTATAATATTGATAATATTAACATTAATTCTTTACGTTTCTCTCCAGGATGGGTGAAGTCTATGATGTTGAGACAGGAGCATCAAGAGGAGCTATTACTGGTCATTCCAAAACTATCACCACAGTTGATTACCGTCCGAACTCTCCCTTCAGAATCGTTACTGGATCTGAGGATCTTGGTCTTGCTTGGTTCGAAGGCCCTCCGTTCAAGTGGGTGCACGGCATGCAGGAACACACTCGTTTTGTCAACTGCGTCAGATTTAGCCCTGATGGTAAGATGTTCTTCTCAGCAATTAAACTTAAAAGAATGATGAAACCGTTCTACGAATCAACCATGTGTTTATAAAACAAACACTCTAATTTTTTACTGACACTGAAGAATGAATACGAGTTTTGAGCTCACTAAGGGAGTTGCTAATTGAATTTTCTTCTATTCAAATGAAACAGGCAGCCTAGTCTTGTCTGTTGGACAGGACAAATTAGCCGTCCTGTTTGATGGATTGACAGGAGAGAAGAAAGCAGTCTTCAGCACTGAGCACGGCGGTGGTATCTACTCTTGCAGTTGGTCACCCGACGGTACCCAAGTTCTCACATCATCCGGAGACAAGACGTGCAAAATCTGGGATGTTGCCACTGGCAAGAGCATTACGTAAGCGCCTTCATTTTTGTTTTGAATATTTAATCCAATCATTAATTTAATAATATCACTGTTTATAGTACTTTCTCCTTCGGAACCGCTGTGGAAGATCAGCAAGTGGGCTGTTTGTGGCAGGGAGACTTCCTCGTGTCTCTCAATTTGCGTGGCCATCTGTCTTATCTCGATAGGAATTCTTCCAAGATTCCTCTGCGAATTTTGAAGGTATCGATCTTTCTCCGCGTTTCTTATTTTTGCTATGGTCATATGATGTTTAAATATTTTGCCGAACCTATACCTTCATGGATGCGGAAAAATTAATCTTACCTTACCTACTCTGATGACATTATATTTGCTTTTGAAACAGCCCAGTTCTCCCGAATAAGCACATTTGACTAATGCGTTTATTTATTGTACTTTAGGGACACAATAAGTCAATTGAGTCATTGGCCTATCACAATGCTTCAAATACCATTTACACTGGTAGCTATGATGCCGTGATTACAAGATGGGACGAAAGTTCTGGTAATATGGAGGAAATCCAAGGAGAGGGCCACAAGAACTCCGTCATCGCCATGGGATTCCAGGTACTGAACCTTACTCCTTACCTTGGCTATCCTCTCCATGATTAAAAAACATCTTTCCCAAGAACTTTTGAGGATGATGCAAACAAACACTTACCTACTTTACATGAGAGAATCTTTCGCAACTCTCTTTCTCTCTTTATTTTTCTCTGAAGCAAAATTGAATCTTAACTTCTGCTCTTGGTGTATTATCAGGGCAACGACTTGTACACCTGCTCTATTGACGACACTGTCCGCATTACCCCTCACAATTCTGATTACACGTATGTATTCCTCCGCTGCTTACTGTCTCGTGTGCGACTCTTAATTAAAAGTGATTCTTCCATGCTGTGCAGGGGTCAGGTTAGCTCTCTTGGCGGAAAGCCCTTCGGTTTGGCCGTCGCGCAGGATGGTTCAGGACTTGCAGTCACTGGCAATGTAGAGAAGAACATTTTGGTCATTCGCGATGGACGTACCGTGAGCACCAAGCAAGTGGCCTACATCCCCCAGTCTTTTGCCGTCTCTGTTGACAACAAACAAGTTGCTGTCGGTGGCGATGTAAGTTCACACGTGTCCTCATCGTAGCCATGAGATTTTGTCTGACGTAGCTTTTTTTTTTTGCCTTTTTAGAACAACAATATCTACCTGTATGCTTTGGCTGGCGATCAGCTGACCGAAGAGGGTGTTTTGCAAGGCCACCGTGGCGCCATTACTTCTCTGGCCTATTCCCCTGATGGGCAGTTCCTGGCCTCTGCTGACAAGAACAGAGAGATCCTTGTCTGGAAGAACGGAAACGTAAGCGGCACCTACTCTCTCTTTTTCGCCCCAACAGCTGAGCCCCCCCCCCTCGCTGAGCGGGAGCGGTGGTTTGCAATGAGGAAAAAAATTTTCCACTCTTGACACCCTTATAACCATGGAATTCTACACATGAGATTTCTGAGTCTCTTAATGGCGCTTTTTTGTTGGCGTTGTTTAGTTCAATTCACCAATTCTCCTTTTTTCTATTTCCTGTATGCCACACAGGTTGTCATCAAGGATTGGGTCTACCACGCAGCCAAGGTGAACCGCGTTGCCTGGAGCCCCAATTCCAAATTCCTGGCGTCTGCCTCGCTGGACACTAACATCTTCATCTGGAGTGTGGAGGTAACCAACCCCCCTCCTCCCATCTCTCCCCTCCATTCGTTGACACAATGATGAACGGTCTGTTTGAGCGAATAATCGCACTGAGAGCAAACAATTAACCTACTGCCTTCCTACTGAGCTGTCTTTTCAGCAATCCTGTGTGTGTGCGTGTTTTCTGTTTCTGTTGGCGTATGCTGATCGAATAATTTCTTTTTAATTTGAAAATTGCCAGGAGCCAACGAAGCGCCTGCCAATTCAAAGCGCTCACCACGGAGGCGTGAACGACATTTCTTGGCTCGACAACACCACCGTAGTGTCTGTTGGACAGGACTGCACGACCCGCACCTGGAACATCGAATGGCCCTAATGTGTGGAACACCAGTGCACTGTGTGGGTCCACATGAGAGACTTGTTTGTTTTATTTATATATTTATTGAAAGCTGTTGAAGAGGTCCCCTCGCTAAGAGAAAAATAATAATCACAATAAACAAAAATAGTACCTTTTTGCACACCAAGATTTCTGCTCCTTTCATTTGCCAACACTTTTCTTTGTCAAAGCCTGGCCTTGTCTTCTTGACCCTCGGGTCCTACATCTGACGCATCAACATCAGACTCCTCCTGTGATCTCTCTTTTTGCTTTTCTCTTCTTTTTGCCGCGTTGTGTGCAGGCCGCCTCTGCTCTGTGTCGGTGAATGAAACTTCTTCGCTTTGCGGCGGTGGTTTTCTCTTTTTTTGGGCATCGCCTCTCGAAGCCTCTGCAGCCACACAGCGAGGGTGCCAAACGTTGTCCCAAAGGTAAGGCCGATAGCCGATGGACTCACTGCCAAACATGTCTAATTCCATTTCCAGGGAGGGATCAAGGGCAACTGGCAACTTACTGCGACTTGCAATATCGCCTGCTGTTGTTTATTCAGACATAAATGTGTGCATGAGTATGAATGGTTGACTAGGCCTCAGCATAGTGACTGTAAGCAAGGAGAGGAGGAAGGAAGGGAAGAGATTGTCTCTAACCTGAGCTAAAACCTTTCTTTTGTAACAGCATTGTATTTGTTTTGATCTGCTCATCCGATAGACCTATGTGCTTACCTATGACTTCCACCACATGTTCAATTGCCATATTTTTCCACACTTTGATATATGTACATGCACATGAAAGGGCATAAGTGGAAAAAGGAACTGAATTCTATTCACAATTTCAAAGCCGCTCCATCATACCATCTAATACAGCATCCACATCTAAGCCACCTGCATGCGTTCGTGCAAATTCTCTGTACTGTTCTTTCCATTGATCATCTGCACCGATGTTGTATGGGCCCAATATAAATTCATTACCTTTAAACCCTCTTCCATCTGCAACTTCTTGGTGAGTGTATGTGTGGTCCAATGAGGGAGGCGTAAGAGTAAATTTATACCTGCAAGCTTTATGAAGAGGGCAGACATATTGTCGTACGAGCCTTTTTCGAGAGATTCTTGCAGCAAGTTGGCCACCAATTTGCCTGGATCTTCCTGCTGTTGCATCTGGTCACATACGAAGTCTTTCACTTCTTGTGATGTCATGTTTTCGAATAGGCCATCGCAACAAATAAGCACTACATCGTTTGCATGGGCCACGATTCTTGAGATAGTAGGCGCAGCTGTGACAATCTGTTCTTCTGCTCTCAAGCTCGGGTTTTGCTTGAACACCTTGTCTCCAAAAGAACGTGAGGTGGCAAGACTACTAATTACCTGTTTGCGGTGTACATTGAGATAACCACCCTCTACCCATCCTCCAGCCGCTTCAATTCTTAGCTTCTCATCTTCAGAAGAGATATGAATAGACCACATATATCAGTACAGGGGATGAGGGTAAAGTGTGTTCATATTGAGGAAGTTCTTCAATTTCCACATTTCCACCAGTAAAAGTGTACATATTCAATCTTGTGAAAAAAAAAAAAAAAAAGAATACAAGATGTGTATGTATAGAAAATGTATCAACATCTGCCTCCATTTTTTAAGATTTTTAAAATGTTCTAGATCGATAAATTGTAGAAAATGAGAACTGCCTCAATTTAATTTGGATACCGTTGAAGGTCCATGTACCTGCATTAAAAGGTTTATGGTCGCGTGTCACTTCTATCAGTTTCCTATCTCTCAATACCAAAACACGAGAATCACCCACATTGGCAATCGTCAACAAGTATTTCACTGGTTCTTTTTGGGACAACTGTTAGTTAATCTTGGATCTTCTCTCTTAATAAGAACGGATGTTTAAAGCATACCTCCTTGAACGCTGGTAACTGTTGTTTCTTGATCCGTGATGGGCGGTTGTTGCTTCATGTCAGGAAGGGCTGTTGTGACAGAGCTCTCAACATGAGGCTCTGCGACCACGCACGCTGCGGTAGAACCCGACACCTACCAAGGGAGGTAAGTGGAGTAAAAGAGGTCACGATGAGACTACTTTCCTTGCCCAAAGTATTGATGTGTTTGTTCACACCTCGTCCTGGGATAGTAACCATTTGTCAAATTCCATGAAACAGGAGTGCACGTGTTCATCCGTGAAGGAGGGCAATGCATCCAGTCGTACTGGCAACTCCTTGGCGCACTTCATTGCCACTATCTTTCCTTTAGAAATGCATTACACCGCGCATTCTGTTAAACACCCTCTTCTTTGTTTTGAGATCTGCAAACAGAAGTACCTGAGTGCCCATCAAACACGCCAAAGAAGCCAGTGTCAGGTTGATGTGGCAAGGACAGCATTATGGAGTGGGCATCTTCCATCTCTGGCCTCCAACCCTGACCGAAAGCACAAAAAAAAAAGAGAGAGAGGGGGATAGCTCAGCCACGGGAGGAGAGTGAACTTGAAATCAAAATGGTACTTGAGGAGCAAAGCGGGTACCTGCATACAAGCAGCTGCCACAAGAAAATGTTCATTGCCAGTTCTCTCTATGAGTGTTGAGAGTACTGGAACGCTGCTGAACCAGCTCATTGCAAGTGGCTCGAGAGAGAAGAGCTGGACCCAAGAAAAAAAAAAAAGGCCAAACAATTTTATGGTGGTTTCAGCTTTCCAGAGCAGAAGAGTTGGATCTAATCCTGCAGGAACCTTCTTTAGGGGGGGGGGCATGCTGTGGCATTGCGCAAAATTTCATTTAAACCTCAAAAACGCGAAAATTGGCCCAAACGGCACAGACCAATAAAACGAACCGCAGAATTTAATTCTCACTATCACTCAATCACTCATCAGAGAACAAAACTAGAGGACCAGCTGCTTGATGTCCATGATGATGACGTCCGTGCCTCCGTTGGACTTGATCCATGGGATGAGGTCCACCAGCGATTTGCGAGGGACCGCCGACTTGACCGCGAAGCCTGCGCCCCCGTATAGAGTCGATACTGTGGGCTCCTTCAGGCATGGCAGTCCGGCTATCACGGCTTCAACGCATTCCTTGGGCACTTTATCAGATAAAAGAGAAAAGAGAAAAGAGAAAGAGTGAAAGAGACCAAACATGGATTCTTGAGATTTTGTTGTTGTTGGTTGCTGGTAGAGAGTAGAGAGTTGTTGAAAGAGAAAAATAGAGTTACCATTAAATTCGATTAACACTCGATCGCGCCCGTAGAGGGCTGACTTCAGAAGAATCACAAACTCATCCACAGCTCGCAACTTAAGTGGATCTTGCAATACCTTAAGAATATGATACGACATCAGGTGATTTGCTTTGAAAAAAAAAAAAAAAAAGAAAGAACCAGAACTTGACAAAGAACATTTTCACGTAGTTGGGTTGAAAGGAAGAAATTTATGTTACCGATTTGTGTATGCACAGGTAAGTGGAAGACTTGGTGATTTCGTCCACAATGGCAAGTTGGTTGGCTCTACARTCAGATGAARCTGATTAACTTGATAGATCAACTCGAGTTGTGAACCACACACGCATTTTTGCACTAACTACCTAAGAGTTGTTCCAGTGGCTGTGTTATCGATGATCACTTCGGCGTCATCAGGGGGGAACACTTCAGTACTCCCAAAGGTCCTAAACAGAACAAATGCGTAAATGAGCTCATGTTTACAGCAAACGAACAGTCGCGAAAGGGTGAGTACCTGATAATCTCTGCATCAACGTCATTAGCCTTAATCCACTGGCTGGCCAATTCCACATATTCCGAAGCGATCCTCAAGTGGCGTTTAGGCAGCTTACCATTTTCCAATAAGGCCTCCGGTACTTCATTAAGAAAGGCAATAATCACTAATGATTTCTGAAAGGAAAGGAACAGGGGGTGTGAAACGGTACCAGCAACAACAACTCTCACCGGGTCAAGCCCTGTATCAAAGTACGGGATGACATCTGTTGCTCCGAGCTCCTGTACAGGAGAAAGAAGATTTAGAATCTTTAAGTCTAGGATAGGATCATAGGCACAAAAACCTTTATCAGATCAATTCCAGCAAAACCAAGGTCTCTTGTACCATGGTTCAGCATTTCAACAACATTTCGAGGCTGGATAAAGAAATAAAGTAAGCTACTATCTGCTTTATTCCAGGAGAGGTCAGGCTGTCAAAATAGGTTACCTTCAACAGTTTGACGCTCCAGTTGTTTAAGTTGATGGTGGGTCTCAAATTTCGGCCACCAATTTGAAGGTGCACTCCAGAATCTGAAAACAACAAACGGAATCTTGTTATCACCACTGATATTTGTTATCAATATGTTGTGTACCTTTCATAAGAGAAAGAATGTTGTCCATCATCCTTCCTTTAGGAACAGCGAATCGAATTTCCTTTGGCTTAACGAGAGTTCTCGGTATTTCAGGAACTACTTCTTTGACTGCTACATATGATGAGTAATAACAATAAATTAATGTTTTGTTAATAAAAGATAGAGATAAGAGAGAGAACCATTATTTGTTTTAGAGACGCTAAGACGAATTTCGGCAGCCTTGGCGTGTCCATACAAGCCTTCTAACTTGGCCAAATCCAAACTGTCAAGAGCAAGCTGCTGTGCAGGTCCAGTTGTGAGTTCTTCAATGGCCAGCCACGTGCGCACTCTCAAAAACGATAATACTGAAAGGCCTCCAAAGGATCTGCCCGTACCGCCTAAGTAGCAAGCAAGTTACAAAAATGTATACATATATAAATGGCATTCACGATGTGGGACAACCTGTAGGCAGCGTGTGGTTGGGTCCAGCTCCATAATCTCCAAATACTTCAGCAGAATTGCTTCCAATAAAGAGAGATCCATAATTTTCCATTTGTTTAGCGATTTCTGATGCATGAGAAACGTGAAGCTCCAAATGCTCTGGAGCCAATTTGTTACTCACAGACACAGCTTCACTATCATTTTGCACTAAAACAGCGAAGCCTGTTAATGTGTAATGAGGTTAGCCACATGTCCTCGTATGGCGGGTATGGGCTCTTTTGCTTGAGCAATAGCAAAAGTGCTTTCCAGTTTCCCATTCGCCAGGATATGTTATATCAAGGCTGCTCTTCTCTTTTTTAGCTTACCATTTTTGAACGCGACTCTTGCCGTTTCTTGGGTGGGTAACACCTTGAGCTGCTCTTCAACCTCTTTATTCACCTTATCTATAATATCTTCAGAGTAGCTAATTAAGATAGGGACCGCAGCAACATCGTGCTCTGCTTGGGCTATAAGATCAGCGGCCACAATTGCGGGGTTGGCTGTATGTCACAAACGCATTAAAATGCGATCTAAACAACATCAATAATTGCCAATACCTGATGAATCAGCCAATACAGCGCATTCAGAAGGTCCGGCAAGCATATCAATTGCTACTCTACCAGCAACAAGGGATTTAGCAGCTGTCACAAAGCTGTTTCCTAAAAATAACAAAAGTACTTTGTATTAAGTATCTTTTTTTTCAAAATTTCAAGTAGCAAGTACCTGGGCCCACAATAGCATCACACGAGGGAATTTTTCCTGGAATTCCGTAGGCCATAGCTGCGATTGCCTGAGCTCCTCCCACTGCGATTAAGAAGTCAGCACCTGCCACAAAGGCAGCTGCTTGAGTTATCGCGACGGGTTTAGGTGAAGCCTGGAGGATGATAGAAAGCAACATATCACTATTGAGGGACATCCTTTAAAGAACAGTTTTACGGAGATGCACAAGCTATGTACTTACCACAATAACAGTTTGACACCCTGCCACACGAGCAGTGATTGCAGTCATGAGAACTGACGAAGGCAAAGGATAGCGACCACCCGGCGCATAGCAGCCTGCTACCTGCACAGGAGCTACTGTGTGGCCCGCAGTGCCCCCAGGAACTGGCACTATTGTGTAGAATGACTATTGAGATAAAATGAAATAGTTTTATCAGGCCTAAGATAGGATTTCTCTACCGTGAATAGTTTGGATAGTGCCTCTCTGCGCTACTGCAAAAGATCGAATCCTGTCGGCTTCACATAACAAAGTTAGTAAGTTGTGGCATTGTATTTGATAAGTGGTAGCAGCACCTGTCCTTTGCAATAATGTCTTTTCTTGATTCGTTAAAGTGTTATACGCTTGTTCCAATTCATGCTTCGGTATTATATATCTATCATTTTTGGATTTCATATCACCTAATTGATAGTTGCGTTGTATTCAGAAAAGATATAAGGACACAACAAATGAGCTGGGAATCACCTAATCTTACGGAGTGGTGCAAAAGTGCCTCTTCTCCTCTTTTTTTGACATCCGTGAGTATTTCTTCGGCAATTTCTCTCACTTTTAAATCAACAACATCCCTTCGCAAATCCATCACCTCATCTACTCGTAGTCTTCGGAGAGGAACCTTCGTGTCTGTTTCTTTTGTTTCAACTTTTTCCTGCTTTGCATAGAGACCAACATTATTACTAGTTTGTGCCCATCAAATAAAATGGTTTACTCACTTTTTGGGTAGTTTTTTTCTCCTGAGCTTCCTCTATCATCCTCACAAATTGCTGCTTCGAATCGCCTGGTCTTCTTGTTACTTTGAGGGCCCTCTTGTCTGTATCACATTCAATCAAATCAAGGGCCTCAAGAACAGATAGTGTGACAATACGATGCGTATGTTTACCTAGAATTGCTTCCACATCTGCCAAAGAAACTCCGGCTTTGGCACATGCAACTAAGGTAAAATAAAGCAGGTCTGCTGCCTCGTGTGCAACTTCCTGGGAAGGCATAATATACAATTTAACAATTTTGTCTAATATTAGAGAAACTGTAGAGACAACCTCTTTAGTATAAGCCTCCGATAGCTCAGTGGCTTCCTCTAATAGTTTCGCCCGCAAAAGTTTGTTATCCTCAAAGAGCCTCTTGGTATAGGAGCCTTCAGGTGCCGACTTCTGCCGTGCAAGGATGGTGCTCATCAATCCACTTAAGCCTAAAGAAGGAAGAATAAATGATAAATTGTTGTGAAATGGCTTTTGCATTATCAGTACCTTTGTTGGGTAGGCCGAAGCAAGTGTAGGAGTTTCTGTGACAGAATCCATCTCCTGTTTTACACAATCAAAATGAACCACCACCAACTGCTTTATTGTAAACAAAGTATTTACCTTGTTGTTCTACCGTAAATAGGACAGTGTCCCTATCACAGTCAAGAGCCACACGCTTCAACCTTTGCACAGCGCCGCTCGTCTCTCCTTTGCGCCAAATTCCCCGATTGCGTGAATGGTAGATCCCTAATTGCCATTGATGATTATTGTTACCAGCGTTGCCTCATATCAGGCTTTGTACTTAAGCCAGTGAGATATGAGGTACCTTTCATTTCATTTATTGCCAACTTCAAACTTTCAGTACTCGAATATGCCAACCCCAACGCGGTACCCCTCTGTAAAATTAATAATAAGTGTAGTTCCCCCAAAATGATATAGGGTCGGTGATTATACCACATCTGTAACAAGAGTAGGGAATAGCCCGTCCGCTCTGTCAGATTTCAGGCTRGCTATCATTCCCTCRGCTAACCCAATGCGACCAGTATAAAGTGCCATTCCCTGAAGCATGAAGAGATATAAGACCAGCGGTAAATTCTTGTCCAATAGAAGAATACGAACCACTTGTCCTTCCACACCAAGGGCATCTAGCGCAGCCAAATCTTCAACGGTTGTGATACCTCCGGCAATTGTTAATTGGGTGGAGCTTGCAAAGGGACTATCTTGTATTTGCTGAACAATTTCGCGGATGGCGCTTAGGTCTATACCCGCCATGCGCCCTTCTCTTTCAACAAAAGTTACCAGAAATCCTCCTGCATACTCTATCAACTCGCTAATGTTTTCCTTTACACCTGAAAGCGAAAGTAGCAAAGTAAATTGAATAAAACTGAAAAACGTGTCAGTCGCAGTAGAGGTGAAATTGTACTTTTGCCTGTTTTTGTTTGCCAACCTTCTACTACCACTTCTCCATGTCTGGCATCTAAGGCTACCACAACTCGTTCTCTATTTGTTAATCCATATAAGTACTGCACCATGTTATCAGTTGGTAGAACCTTACCTGGGGAGTTGGCGCAACAATTCAGGTTTGGCGGCTGTTCCAATTACCACTTTGGCTGCTCCTTCATTTAGCCAATAGAGTGCCTGCAAGGAAAGGACAAATAAGCATAGTTCATAATAATCGTTGTGCAATGTTTCATACCTTCTCAACAGTTCTAATACCCCCACCGACACGGCACGGTGCAATGGAAAGAAGTTTCTTGATTATCTCAGAATTGTCTCCTCTGCCCAGCGCAGCATCAAGATCTACCACAGCAATTTCACCAGCCATGCTAAACTTTTCTGCTAAGGGCACAGGATCGCCTTCAACACAGTGGGACATAGAGTAAATAACTTGAAGTTAAGAAGTCTCGTAAAGAATTTAACTCACCTGCGTCAATTTGCTTGTTGCTGGGATCTCCTCCTACAAGCTGCACTGTGTGGCCGCCCATCAAGTCAATTGATGGAACCAAACATTGCCTGCACAGGATGTGGTCAGGTTTTTACAAAACAATATATTGATAAAATCCGAAGATTCTCTGGACACCTGTTGAAAGTGGAAAATGTATTTGCAGTTTGGTCTTTGACCGTCCTCAATTTAATTCCGTGGGCAGCAATTTCTGCTTTGATTTTTCCAACAGTCGTTTCACTATCATGGAAGATTGACGCAGCAAGCACTGCGTCTGCTCCTGCCTGGTGTGAAAATAGAAGATCGTTGGATTCTTTGACACATGAAAGATGAAGAAAGAAAATAGGGGATCCCAGTATTATTGTAAGTAGAAAGTACCTGCAAAGCTTCAACCATGTGTAGAGCTGTCGACGCGCCACCTGCGAAGTGCACAACAGTATTTGGTCAATAATGTGCATAAGGGAAAGAGCAAAGATAAACAGTAACCTGATGCAATAACGGGCACATTAACAGCGCTTGACACTGCCCGTAGTAAATCAACATCATATCCTGAGAAAGTGCCATCCCTGTGCAAAATGTAAAGGTGTAGGCCATTAAGGGTGAATAAGATGTGACAAAGGAAATGTTTTTTTTTTTTGGACGGGAGGTGATAACCTATCAAAGCTGGTAAGCAAAATTTCTCCAGCACCCCTCTCTACTGCTTCTTTAGCCCATTCGATCACGTCTATGCCTGTTCTTTCTGTGCCAGATTTAATCACTACTTCCCATTCTTTCTTTCCGTTTTGTTTCAAGGATGCATCGATAGCACAAACAACGCATTGGCTTCCAAAGTGTTTTGCAAGCGCAGATATTAATTCAGGGTTTTTGACCGCAGCACTAAGGGAAGACAGAGAATACACTCATTAGACCTTTCTGAGATTAGATCACACGAAATGCTGGGTTGAGACCTGTTAATAGAAACTTTGTCCGCTCCAGATTGCAGTAATGTTTGGGCATCCTCAAGACAGGAAATGCCGCCACCAACCGTCAAAGGTAATCTGAGTGCACCCCTTAACTTCTTCACTGTGTTAATTGACGTTTTCCTTTCCTCATCTGTATCGAGAGTGCGGTTCAGAAGCGATAGTCTATAATCTCTTTCTCTTCAAAGTGCAATAAAATAAATGAAGGGCTGTGGGAGTGGGGTGATTACTGGTTGCAGAAATGTCTAACATGACAATTTCATCAGCACCTTGTCTCTGGTATTCTTTTGCCAACTCAATAGGATCACCAGCGTCTCTCAGGCCCTGGAATCTAACACCTGCAAGAGGCATGTTTAAGATCACATCTGTTGTTGCAACTACTAAAACACTCTGCAGTGAAGAAAACCTTTAACAACGCGTTCATTCTTTACGTCGAGACACGGTATGACTCTTCTAAGTGATGAAGAAGCAGCTTGTGATATTTCCTTTGGAGTGGCTGCTTCACTTTTCTTTGTTGAGAGCCTAAATATAAAGAAGTAAAATTAATTCAATACACCAGTCGAGAGGAGATTTTGGATTACCATCGTTGTATTAGTTGGGCCCCATATTCGCCAGACAACTCGGGATGGAACTGGGTAGCTACCACATTACCACGCTCGAAGGCCGCCACAAATTTTACCTGGCCATTCATTAATAGTCAGGTATATGAACAGTAGCAACTGCCTGTCGAAAAAGAGGTATAAAGATGGTACGCCGTGATCAGAGTAAGCAGTTGCCCAATCGAAGGGTCGTGTGCAAAGACAGTACGAATTAGAGAAGTAAGCAAAGCCACGTTTCAATATCTTACAACCATCCTGCACAACAAGCTTATTGAGTGCACAAGAGAGAAAAAGTAAACAAAGGAGAGAAAGGTATGGACCTCGGCTTTGACTTCATTCCAGCACTGTTGCGGTACGCGCACACTGGAAGGGAATTTTACAAAATTGCCACCTGGTGGTAAACAGTATTACATTGATGAGATGAACAGTTGCACCATTTCTCGACAGAAAGGGCATAGTACCACCAATGAGGTCTAGGCCCTTCGCCTGAGGGCTCTCTTCGCTCGTGGCGGCCAGCAGCTGCATGCCCACGCACACACAGAGAGTGGGGTGGCCTTTGGCAATTCTTTCCTTCAACACATCGACCAAGCCATATTTGGCAAGCCCCTCCATTGCTTTACCAAAAGCTCCCACGCCTTGAAAAAGGCCAAATTTGAAGCAAACAGAGAAATACAGAACATCATTGACACATTGAAAAGAAGAGAAGGAGAAGGAGGGTGTTGTTGGTACCAGGCAACACCACATGGGTGGCATCGCGAACAAGAGACGGATCACAAGTGCACGTCACTGTGCGTGCGCCACTTTTAGATAGCACAGCAACCATCGAACCAATATTGGCCACCCCTTGAAAATCACACAAGTTGGGTGTTAGTGTAGTTGAATCAATCTTTTTATTTCATTGTTGCCCTGCAAAAGTAAACTGGAAATAGAAGGAGGAGAAGCCAAGAAGAAAAAGCACTGTTACCAGTTTCAATCACCACAACGTCCACATTTTTGCTGCTGGCGGTACGGCTCCATTCTCTCTGCTTGAGCTCCTGGCTGTTTAGAAAGAGTTCACA
>MRZZ01001553.1:0-11595 GCA_002025285.1 Acanthamoeba comandoni | reverse complement strand
GAGAGAGAGAGAGAGAGAGAGAGAATTCTGTTCATTACATTAATAATAGATGGGCCATATTTTTAAAAAAAATAAAAAGACAAACATTTTGGAAAATGTGGAGGAAGAAGAATGGGAATCAGAGTGTGTGCTGTTTGTGTGCGTGTGAGAGTGAGTCCAAAAAAAACAAAAGCAAAAGAAAAAAAAAGGGTTTCAAAAAAAAAAAAGGGGGGGGGGGAGTGGTAAATAACAATGTGTGAAGATTTGATCTCTGTTACTGTTATTCTATTCTCAGAGAAACATCACACTCGCAAGCGTGAAAAAAGAAGAAAAGCAAAAAAGAAGGAAGAAGGAAGAAGGAAGGTGTGCAGGTGGTTGATTGATTGGTTGATTGATTGAGGGGGTGGGGGGTGGTGGGTGGTCCTACTTTGTTTTGTTTTTGTTTTTGTTTATTATTGCAGGTTGTCTTCTCCTTCTTCGCCTTCCTCCTTGATGGTGTTTTTGATTTTGAGAAGAATATTTGTTTTCCATTTATCCAGCTTTGTCAGAGAATCGAATTCCACGACAGCATTCGTGAAAGCTTCAACATCGTAGTTCTCACAAGCAGCAGTGATTTCCTTTCGTGTGTGTGTGCATACGCATGGGTGGCATTAGAATTAGAGTTGGCTCTTTCATGAAATTTGTTTCATTCTGTTATTGATTGCATATGTTGCAACATTTGAATGGTTCATTACCTCGAGCAGTTTGCATTCACGCTCACGTTCAAAGCTTGTACAAACGTCTTTGTATTTCTCCAGCGCACGTCTCATGGACACAACATCACCGGAAGCCAAATGGCATAAACCAGCCTTAAAAAAGTGCTCCTGAAAACACGCGCATTAGAAATAGAAGCCACAGTTCTTGAACACATTCATGGCTTACAGGGTTGATCTCTCCCCCTCCTGAGTTGGCTAACGAAGGCTTATAGCTAACCCACATACATCTCTTTTCCCTCCCTCTCTACTCTCTACTCTCTCTCCCTCTCTCAGTGTGTATGTGTATGTGTGTGTATATGTGCGTGTTGCGCGCGTGTTTACCTTAGCACCCCATCTTAAGAGGCGGTCATCAACAGCACTGGTGCCCACTTGCTCAAATATCTCAATTGCTATTGACACAAATCTTCATTAGCAAACATGTGGAGGGAATTGACCAACAGGCCTTTAGCTGGTAAGGGTACCTTTGCCGTAGTCCCCAGCTTCAGCTGCATATGTAGCCACCTTTTGCAAACAGCCCTTGGCAGAACTGTTAGGTTTGGTTGCATTAGCGACAACATTAACTCAAATGACAATGTTGTGTTGTTCCAAACCTTTGGGCATTTTCTCCTTCATAGTAATCAGCAGCAAGTTGGTAGGCATTCATTGCGCTGGTGTAATCCAGCTCTCCCTCGTACATTTCAGCAATCTCCTTCTGGAGCTTGGCTGCCATACTGAATCTCCCTCCATCTATGTATACTTCTACTGCCTCGCGCATGCTGTCAATTGCGCCTGTTGATTTGGAGGGGGGGGGGTGAGAAGAAGTAAAGAAATGAACCGCAGTATTTGAGTTGAGAACCTGTGACATTGACTTTCTTGAGGCAGTTGGCGGCATTGACGTGTGCTGATGCGGCATCGTGTGGTGATTGCGCCTGCATGTGACATGATGCGGCCTTTTTGAATGTATCAGCGGCCTCTTCCCATTTCTTGGACATTTTATATATATTTGCAGCCTTCAGGTACAAATCTGCGGCTTCTTCAATTCGATTGTTTCCCATCAGAGAAGAAAGCCATCCTCCTTTGAGCTTCTTATCTGCTTCTCTGATCAAAGCTAATGCGCGTTCATCTTGCGACATATTGTCTTAATTTAACAAGGAGAATACCAGTGGTCAAAAACTGCCAACTTCAATAGCCAGGAGAGAAGGCACTAAATTACCAAATGTTTCGGGCTGATCTTGCCAAGAAGAATAATGTTGCTTCTGGTAATTTCGAGGGGGCGGGGAACTATAAGGCTGCTCTTTGTGGCGGCGTTCGAGGGGGCGGGGCGGTTGGTGGTGCCGACTTGTGCCGTTGTGGGAGGAAGAGGAAAAGGAGGAGAGGAAGAAGAAGAAGGGGAAGGGGCGGCGGAGGCCAAGTGGTGTTCAATTTGGGTTTTTACTTTTTGGATAAGTCTTCGCTTCAGAGAAGAAGAAGAAGAACCAGAACCATGAGGAGCTGTCGAGCTTCTTGTTTGGTCTGTGGACATTCAGATCGCAAAATGGAATAATGGTGTGGTGGGGAGTTGTTCTTGACAATCTCTTCCTTTCTTTCTCTCTCTTCTCTTTCTTTCTCTCTTCTCTGGCAACTTTCGGTTGATGACAAGAAGAAGAAGAAGAGGCCAGACAAGTCTGACTCTGCTTCATCAAGAAGCAGGCGGTGGACGAGTTTTGGGCTGGACTTCCCTGAAAGGAGGGCAACCACCATCATCCCCACCATCAACAACAACAACAACTGACCAGTGAATGATGACAGCCAATGAAACAAAACAACCACAATGATGGTGGTGGTGATGGTGATGGTCAAGTTCTCATATGAACATAAATAAATGAAGAGATTGTGTGTGGCGGTGTGGCTCTATGCGAGATAGAGAAAGAGAGAAGAAAGCGTGCAAGACCTGATTGAGTAGTATCAAGCCCGCGGGTCCAAAGATGTGTGAGAGACTCATTACCTTTGTTTTGGTTTTAGTCAGTCAGTCGGTCGGTCAGTCTGTAATAGTTTCAGGCTGCGAACAGAAACAAGAACAAAAAAAAAGGACCGCTGACACGCAGGGTTGGGGTGGGGGGGGGGCTGCAACACACAAACACTCAATTAAAAAATAGTGATGCGAGGGCCTGTCTCTGGCGCTCCAGGCGCTGCTGTTTGTCCAATGCAAATCTCTTGACAGCTTCGAAGATGTGGTCTTCATCCAAGTGAGCCTCAGCAATCACATCAGGCTCCAAACCACCTGTGATTATATACATGCGCGTGTTAGCTGACTGAAGCCAAGACAAGAGCCTCCCCCCCCCCCCTTGCTGTACGCACCAGTTCTCCAGCGGTCGTCAAAATCGGAAGAGAGAGTGTACTCCTTGGTGAGAGGGCCCAGGCCAGAAAGAGGGAAGATGCGCTTAGTCATGGTCGTCACGACCATGCAATCCAAACGAGCACTCAAGGGCATCACCTGCCGAGTAGTTGGCAAATCAGAATTGTAACAACAAAGTCTAAAAGGCGAATGGTATGACATGACATGACATAACACGATATGATATGATATATGGATATGCATGCCAAATTGACGAAAACACACACATATATCTATTACATATAATATATCATGTCATATCTCACTGCAGGGCTTCAATTATATTACCTTCTCCTGATATTCCTTTGGCTGGACGCGGAACAGTTCCTCGGAAATGACAGCCACCACGCGCACGTTAATGCCTGCAGCCTCCAGGCGAGGCAGTATCTTAACCAGGTTGTAGGTAGAGCTGGCACCCTGCACCACACAAATATGTATATAATTATTATAAATATCACACAACTGTTCAGTTCTTCTCACATCACAAGTGTTCATAATCTTGTAGCCTGCTGGGCATGGCCAACGATTCCAAAGCGCAAAATTACCTGCACAAGCACAGTGCCCATCTGAGGGTTCTTGTCGTCATAATCCCTGATCAAATAGGCTCCCTTGGCTGCTGCCTAATTCGCACACAAGCCAAGCCATTAGGTTGACCAAACAGCAAAGTGCACCAAGTTTTCCCAATATTAATGAAGGCGGGCATGTAAGTACCATAAGGTCAGTGTCAGCAAATGTGTTTCTGTCCGCCACAGGAATGTCGGGACGGGCCACGTGGATCACAATGACTCCGCATTCCTTCTTGGAGAGAGCCAACTGGGCAGCTGCAAAATATGCAGGCGCCACGTCATTGTAGTCCCACAAATACAAGTTCACGATCTGGCCCTCTGGGAACAACGTCCACACCTGGCATACAAGAACAAAACTACTTTAACATAAAAGCGATCGAAATGCAGGGCGTTGATATTGTTGTAAGGCGCTTGGCGGTTATACCTGAGGAGCAAAGATACCAAAATGACTTCTGGCATCAGCAGCTGTTTCAGGCCCAGAGTGACCAGCAATGACTGTGAGAACACCAAGACGGAACGGCGAATCCTGAAGGCGCATGTTAAACAACTGTCTTTTTTTTGTATGTACACAAAGGGAAAGCTTGAGTGTACTTGGTTTTGTTGTGAGAAAATCCTGACTGGCAGATAAAAGAATGGAGTGAATGCACCGTATGTGCCAGTAATACCCCACACGCCCACGTGCACATCGGGATTCTAACCGTTGTTGTCGAAAAATGGGAAAAAAAAGTAAATGTCAATTGACGCGCCTGTGGAACCATTTTGTGTTCAGAGATCCAAGACATGGGCATTTAACCTGAGAGAGCGTTTGTGAAACAAGACCGCATATGGTGGCAGCATTCGCGCATTCTTGAATGCCAGCCTACAGCCAGAGGAAAATAATCTCAGTTTGAGAAGGGAAATGTGGAAGAATATCCAAACAAACAAATTACCTTGAGTCTTGTGCCCTGTGGATTCGTTACTGGGTCAAAGTGACCAGTCAAGCTGCAAGCCTCCATCTGATGAAAGAATCATTATATCAGAACAACAAATCCATGTCAGTGTCTATGAATATATATCTCAATCATACGTTAATCGAGTGAGACAGATCAGCAGAGATGGTAAGCAGGCGGTTTCCTGTAACATAGTTTATCCACTTTCCTACTTCGGAAATAGCACGCCTGTTCAAGAAACCGCGTGAGTCCAAAATATATTGCCATATGGCGTAATAAGTAACATAACAGCAAATAATACCTGGTGCCCTTCTTGAGTCCTGGTTTAGAGAAGAGCGAGATCGAAGCAGTGACCTCTTTGCCTGTGGTAGGATGCGTCACATTTACCTTCAAGTCATCAAGAGGCAAATTTTCGACCCTAGAAAACAGAGGAAAGCGAGAAAAAAATGTTAGTTGCAATGCTGGTTCAAAGTCTGGTGGAAGTAGACGTACTTCAAGCGAGCATCGAAGAAGGGGTTGTTCTCTTGGTCAAATCTCAGATTTAGCTTGTTTGGCAAGGTTCCAGCAATTGACAACAGTCTGTCAGCGACCCACTTTCCCAAACCAGTCCTGTTTTGAAATGAATTTATGAGTGTGGAATGTAATAGACAATAGAAAATAGCTTTTGTTTGGAATTGGTCATACTTGTCGAGCACGCTAAGGGCAATGTCAATGTTGGTCTTGAACTCAATAAGGCGATCCTTTTCGGTCTTAGGGGCGCTCTCATTTATTGCGAACTTGACTCCATATTTGTTCTCAAATGATGTGGCAAGAGACCTACGATAAAGATTCTAAATAATGTGCAAAAATAACAAGATGCATGCCACTGTCAACTCAGTGAAGGGCTGCGTACTTGAAGTAGTCCGAATTCATGGCAAATCCATATGGGTGGGAAGGATAACCGATCACCTGCTTCTCCAAAGTGGCAGGCCACCAACCTAAAAACAAAGGTAAGGTTACTAAAACTTTATTCTTTATTAATTAACATTGCTTCCAAAATACCTTTAACAGTTTTCGCTATTACTACCATGGGGCGTCTATCATCTTCAGGCCAATCTTCCATTTTCTTGAAAACAGACAACAATTGTTCATATGAAGCACCGTCCTAATACAATATTGACATGAGCAATGCATGAGATATTCTAGAGTACAAACAAAAAGCAATAGATCTACATACCTCAACAGTAAAGACATTCCATCCGTAGGAAACGAACTGATTGGCGATGTCGTATTGGGAGGCATACTTCTCATGTATGACGCCTCCAACAAGGGAATCATCGATACCAGCATTATTGTAAGAAAAGAAAAGGCGAAGTCTCTTGCCCACCTTTTAGTTCGTAGTTCGTAGGGTTGGTACGCAGTTAAAGAACCAATCATTTAACAGGTGTTTTAATATAACACCCACCTGTTGGGCAAGAGCTACAGTCTTGAGTTCCTGAGCGTGGCCTTCCGTGAAGGCAAATTCTCCCTCAAATGCAATAATTTTGGCATTGTTCAATGGGGCGCCTACAAAATCCCAGAACAAAGCCTTTCCAGCAGTGTTGGCCACACCAACTCCAGAAGGACCACCATTCACATCTACAACAAAAAGTTACGATCGCTATAGTATAACCTCAATCGGTTATGGATGTGCTGGAAATTACCATTGGTGACATCCGTAGTTTCAGAGTGCCCCATAAGAGCTCTGATGCCTCGAATCTTGGCCTGCTTGAAGAGCTCATGCTCCTCCAAACCTAAAACAATGACATGTCATAATCATTAGTAAAAGAACTATGTTACAGTAATGCACCTGCAAGGATTCAATACCACTATCCTTAAGCAAGGTGGTGACAGCATCGGGGCCACGCCTGAAGCCCAAGGCATCAATAGCATAGATAGCAGCATCATGTGGGCATTTGTACTTTTCGTCATTTGTTGCTTCAAACTGCTTGTTCATGGCTTTTAAAAAGTAATTCACAGTCACAAATGTGGCCATATAAATTCGGTCAAAGAAAGGAAATTAAACCTTCATACAGAATCATCCATAGAGCATAACAAGTGGGAATGCAGTGACCACCAGTGAGCATAAATTTGTCTGTATAGGGGTGCTATTGGAAGAATAGGCAAGGGAGATCAGTAACAGGTGGTTTAACACAGTAATTTCTTTAAGGAGAAGTGTACCTTGGGGTGTCTTATATCATAAGAGAGACCACCATTAGCTGGTCCTCCCAAATGCATCGCTACATTGGCGGGAGTGTAGGACAGGGGGCCACCAAAATGACCTATGGTTGGTCAAAAAACGGTTTAAGTTTGATTAACCGCCAAAGTAAAAAGGGCAATATGAGTATGTAATGATATAGAAGGTAAAAGTGAAATCGCAATTAGGACATTGCGGTTACCGGTTTGAGAATAGTTGCCAAGCAGCACTAGCACCATGGAGGTAAGGAATCCCACATCTTCAAGACGCTCCTTGTCCTCGCCTATTTCTATCCCTGGGACTTCACTGTAGACGAGCTTGGCTTCAACAACTTGATTGACACCTCCCTTTTGAGACTGCATTTGACGACCAATAAATACTGGAGCAACGCGATTGAAAATAACATAGAACCAGAAAGAAAGTAATCAGAGAGTGAGACTGAAAAAAAAAAGTAAGCAAGAAGGAAGATGATTCATACATGAAATGAAATGAAAAGGGGTCCTGTTTGCACGCCGAAGGGGAAGGCACCAAACTGAGGGCAACCCTTTCTTGGTTGGGAAGTTGAGGGGCTCCCCCCTTCACCTCGTGTCAAGCGTTTGTCCAGTTTTTACCTGGTTTTTGTTACATTCGAAATTTCCCACTACTCCACAGATCCATTCCCATCGAGGGGTAGAGAAAGAGGGAGAGAAGAGAAGGGAAGGGAACAAGAAAGACTTCTTTCTGCGCAGGTTGAAGCTCAAATGGCCAAGTTGAGGTGGTGCAAAAGTGAATACAGAATGAAGAAAGAGAAAAGAAGAACCTACAGTCATCCGAGGTCCCCTACAGTAAAACTCTAAGAGACAAGGTCTTTGTTGGCCTTAATTTCACAGAAATAAAAGAAAGAAGAAGAAAGAAGAAAAGGAGACACACAAACACCAACACCAAAATATGTTATCTAATCTATCCACAAATATACCCACCGCCACAACAACAAACAAACAAACAAACAAGCACCATTGCTTTCTTTTTGTTCTTTTATGTAAAAATAAAAAAAAGGGGGGAGGGAGCTCTTAAAAAAAACCCTTTTCACTCTTCCATCTTGTCGGTCTTGGACGTGGTGGCGGTGGTGTCCTCTGGCTCGAGGAACTCAGGCTTTCTGGGCAGCCTCTTCTCGCCGAGTGGCACAGTTCTGCCTTTCAAGTAGTAGCCCCTTTGGTATCTGTACGGGCGCGGATTCGCCATGTCCATATTGCGATAGGGCTCGACTCCATCCTTCGTGATCACTGTGAGGTCCACGTTGGAGCCTGAACCCAAGTCATTGAAAATACCAGCAAGGATGGCCTGATGCACAAGCTCCATCGCCTCCTCCTTCTGCGTTGATCAAGAAAAGAAGAAGAAGAAATGCATTGTGTCAGATGTGAAGAGAAGAAGAAGAAGAAGAAAGGAAAGCGATTCTGAAATTTAAATTGCTTCTTACATCCATGTCTGGTCTCCAGCCTTCCTCGAAGACAGCCATGGCAGCGAGAGAGCCAGAGCCCATGGTCACATAGGGCAGTTTGTCCGTGCTGCCGTGAGGATATATCGTGTACAAATGCGCGCCAGTAGCATCCACACCGCCCAGCACCAGAGCTGCACTAACATAACCCTGATACCTGTTGTTGTGTTGTTGTGTTGTTGTGTTGGTGTGTTGGTGTGTTGTTTGAACAGTTGGCAAAAGGAAGAAGAAAAAGAAGAAGAGAAGAAAAAAAAAAGTTTGGCTATATTAAATTCCCATGGAGAAGGCAGTGGCACATACTTGAAGAGCATCCTCTTGAGGAGCGTCATTGCTGTAACAACGCGCGACTGTTTGCCCGTAGCATATCTGTGCAGTTGCAGCTGTGAGCTCACAAGAGCTGTGCAAGAGTGAGAAGGGAAGAGAGAGAGAGAGAGAAAAGCACATGATGTGAATGAAAGTGTTAGCTTACAAGAATCTTCTAACAAAAACAGGCTGCAAAGAAGGAATGAATGTACCTGTTGAGTTTTCTGTATCTGCACTGGTACCTGCACCGCAGCAGTAAATGTTTGGAGCGATGTAGTGGATCTTTTCACAGTTTTTATCACAAACAATGGGGCCTTCAGTAGCTCTTGTGTCTGCGCCCAGCACAATCCCATCCTACAAAGCCAGAATAGAATTGGGCACAGCGAGTGAGAAGGAAATCCCCACAAACACTGCCGAGGAGTCTGTGCTGTTTCGAGGAGGGGAGGGGGGACCTTGAACATGACACCAGCAATTGTTGTGCCAGTCTTTTTCACCTTGGGAGGTTGAAATCCTTTGCCTTCCAAATAGGCATTTCTGGGCATTACGAAAAAAGCATAAATGCGCAAAGATATCAGTGATCACAGAAACTGATATCTTATTTGGGTTTGCAGTCATTTAGGGGCGGGGGGCAACAAAGTGGATGGCATCAATGATGCTTCGAATAAAGGACAAGGGGCGTCACCTTTGTACGAGATCAAACGAAAAACCGCTTTGATTAATAAGTTGCGAGTCCATCTTCGTGCGTGTGTCCAATTAAACAGTGTTACCAGCCCTTAGTGCAGAGAAGAAGGAATTGTTTTTTATTGATCTCTGGACCGGGGGGGGGGGGGAGTGTAAAGAGAGAAAGCCAGCAAAGCCTTTCTTGGCAAACACAGTTTTCCTATTAAGGGGGCGACTGGGCTCTTTGATTTTTATTCGTTTTTTGAAAAAAAACAACTGAGAATCTCTGAGTGTTAGCATCTTACCTTTCATACCACCCCACCACCACATCCCCTTCTTCGACGGCCAGCGAGATGGAGTCCTCTGAAGCAGGCGAAAAGAAGGTCAAGGCCTTCAACACAGAAACAAAAGCACGCATCAAGGTCGTGATCAGAAACTTGCCTCCCAGTCTCACCGAAGAGCAATTCCGTTCATCGTTGGTGCAGGCGCATCTCGAGAATTGTGACTACTTTAATTTCATGCAAGGCAAAGCCAGGTACGTGCTGCCCCCCCCAAAAAAGGCACTTTTGTGTTGTGTTCACATGGAAAAAATGATGGGCCCAGTGGCAAGAGAAAAGTGTGTAGCACTTGTTCGATCGGTTTTAGAACCCCTGAGTCTCTTTTGCAGTTTGCACAATACTTCAATGGTCATACCTTCGTCGATACAAAGGGTACCAATGTCTCTTTTCCATCAAACAGCCAAAAGTTTGGTTCTCATTCTTTTCTCGACGATACAGGGCTGGAGTACAATGCTTCGGTGGAATACGCACCACTCCAGAAGTTGCCCAAGGCCCGCAAACGCGGAGACTCACGCAACAACACAATACATGATGGTAAACCTTCGAAATCCATTTCTGCTGACGTTCATTTCTACCCAGTTGGTTGAGTTTCTTCTAAATTCTCAGATCCTGAGTACCTGGCGTTTGTAGAATCCGCATCGATGCCAGCTGCCCCGCTGCCTAGTGCGGAGGTTCAGCTTGATAAGCGCCTTTCTGAAGAAAAAGAAGCTCTCCGTACGCTTTGCATTGAATCATCTATAGGCATTTCTTGCCTGCTGTTGCACTTGCGCTTAAGTCCTTTCTTGTAACAGAGCAAACCGGAGGCATGATTATGTCTCCTTTGTTGCAAGAGCTCTTGGAAAAGAAGAAACTGCGGGCTGAAAAAAATGTATGTGTCTTCCATCTAAGTCTCGCTTAAACATTTCGGTGTATTTCTATTTTTATTCATTTTCCAACAGGCTCGTATGCGTCCATCGAGGAGAGAGGCTGGCGTAGATAAAAAGAAGAAACAAAAAGACCTAAAGGAAGCAATTAAAGCAAAGGAAGGTAAAAGAGAGAGAACTAGACAACGAAAACGAGAAGGTGAAAAGGAGGGAAAACCAAGACCAGCAAGGAGAGAGAAGGAGGAGAAAGGTGCTGCATGGATGGCTGTACAGAAACATCTCGAGCCAGGCGCCATCACAATACAGTCTAGGGACAAGAGTGGCTCTGCAGGTAAACAACAAAACTTATTTCCAACAACAAAATACTTTGTTTTAGATACTTAGCTAGCTATCTGTTGCCAGGAGGCAATAAGAAAGCTGTACCATCGTCGTCACAAGGCCAGCACCAAACATGAGTTCGCCTCAACGCGTTAGATTTAAGGTTACTCCCTGAGGACTTTCTACACTTCACAAAGTCATAATACCGAAACCCTTTTCTCTAATTAAGAGAGAAAGGTGCGCAGTGATGGTGACTATCAAGATTCCGAATTGAACATGGAGAAGCACGGACGCAATAATAGATTTACTGTACTCATGCGCTTGAGGGTACGTTCGTTTAGCTGCGGTGTGTGCACAGCGCTGCCAGGGCTGCCTTTTTGCGCCTCCTTCAACGGCTTGGTGGTTGAAGTGTATTCCGTGACAGCGCCCTTTTGACCAGGTCTCGGTGTTCGTTTTTCCCCCCTCATTAGATGGCAACGAAATGTTTTTTTTTTTAAAAAAAAAGGATAACCTTCTGTTTATTGATTATCACACATTGGCAAGCAATTCTCTTGGGTAATTACAAAGTAATCCTTAAAACGAACATAAGCAGTCTTTCAAATATGGCCCCAATCGTACGCAATTGCAGAAGAGCGGCCCCTTTCCTCATTTATCAACACTTTGTAAGTGTTATTTTTCCCTAAAACGCAATATCTGCTAACGATCAGCACCAGAAAAGGGCACATGTGCCGTTGCCTCCGCTGAGGCCATAGTAATTTGGTAAATGTTTTCATTGAATCAAAATTGTTTTCTCAGACTGCATATAAAAGAGAAGAAAAGGAAAAGAAATGAAGAAAAAGTTA